>JBAMYA010043280.1:0-13559 GCA_037176975.1 Arrhamphus sclerolepis
TAATACAGGTAACGAGTGGAGGACAGAGGAGCCTCTTACAGAAGAAGTTACAGGTCTGTGAGAGCCAGAAATCTTGCCTGTTTGTAGGTGACCAAATACTTATTTTCCACCATGACTTGCAAATAAATTCTTTAAAAATCAGACAATGTGATTTTCTGGATTTTTTTCTCATTTTGTCATAGTTGAGGTATGGCTATGGTGAAAATTACAGGCCTCTCATCTTTAAGTGGGAGAACTTGTACAGTTGGTGGCTGACTAAATACTTTTTTGCCCCACTGTATATAAATTTGGCTGTTCTACAGTTTTTTAAACTACATATCTAATATCTGTATCTAATTAAAATATGTTGTATTATTTCCATCATCTTATTACTTAAGGTGAGTGATCAAGTAAGATCTTCAGACCAGCGACAGATTTCTCTGAAGAGCCCTGCTCAAGACAGAGGAAGGTAAATATGAACGCATACTCATTCACAAACACCAGAATTTTCAAAATCATTGTAAGATGGATTGATTATTTATTTTTTACTTAAGTGGGATACATCTGGCTGCAGTGATTTAAGTTTTTGGAACCAGATTAGAAGGGACCCAGTGCAAATCTTAACAGCTGTGAAAAAGTTGTTTACAATATAAAGTACTTTAGAACAGAACAAACATCTGCATGCGCATGGAAACCACCCAGGAAATACACACAGTTTGTTTTTGTTTTTTTCTGAATACTTAAGACGTCTAGATAATGTCCATTTTTATGATCTCTCACTTTTTCCTCGTCAGCTCCAGCCTCGCTGAGCCTCCCACTGCCAACATTCGGCCAACACCAAGTACTCCATCTCCCAGCAACAAGCCAAGCCCCTCCACTGGCAGCAAGGCCACACCTTTTGCCAGCATCCGACCAATGGTTACCCCAGCAACTGTACCTGTCCCAACACCCACAGCCACTGTTATGCCAACTACACAGACTGAAAATCAAGAAGGTAAGATCAAGAAGGTATAAAAAAAATATAAAAGCAGATTTCATCAGTAGAAAAAAAAAATTAACCTTGCGAGTAAAAGTTAGAATAATCTGAGTTTCGCTGCTGTTCAGACGGCTGAATTAAATTGAATTGAGTTAAATGTGTTTGTCTCTACAGCACTTATGAGTTCAGCAGCCTCTGTACACTCTACAAGCTCTGCTCTGGTAAATGCTCCAACCTCCATGAATCAGCCGACCAGCACGCAGGCCACAGCGTTTGTCCAGCCCACTCAGCAGCAGGCGGTCGTTCAAGATGCAGGGTCCAGCATGGATGCAGAGCGTCCGTCCACTTCCTCCTCTCTGATAGGAGCAGGTGAGTACTGGGCTTCAGAAACCCACATAAACCAGTAAAGAAATGCAAGTATAAGAAAGGAACAATGTTTATGTATCTCATAGCTTCACCCATCGTTGAAACGTGCCACTTTTGTTTTTTAAATTAGTTTAAATTGGTATTTTAAGTAGTGTTTTATTAGTTATCCAGTACTGTATAACCTCTGTAGGAGAAAGTCTGTTTAGCCCTTGAAGCACTATTTATTTATTTTTGTTTTATTGAGTGATTGATTTACTTGATAAGTAACCTGAACTGTTAAAGACTGTCCATTTATGTCTGTCTGTGACCACAGCAAAACGAATCAGGGAAGATGAGGATGAGGAAGAGGATAGCAGGCCAGAGAGTTCCCACACGCCTCCAACTACTAAAAAACTACGGCTAAAACCAACAATAGCACTGCAGGTAAAGGCACAAAAACCCCAGGGCCAACAGCTAAACCAAGTGTCATTCCCACCCTTTAATTGAAATGTGAATTCCCTTTTGTATACGTAATCCTTTTAAACATATGTCCTACTGTCAATTAAGAAGCATTATGGTTTTTGCACCGTTCTTGATTCATGCTTTCTCATCACTGTCACATCTTGGAAGTTGGATTTTTGGACAAACACATGTCACTTAACATAAAAGTGACTCCATAATTAAGAAGATATCCATTCATTCACACTTGATTTGTAAAGCGCTTTATCAAGTTCTGACACTTACAACACGGACTTGTTGGTTTCCTTATAGATCTTCAGTATTGTGTTATTAAAAAATGTAAAATTGGCCTGTTACAGATGGAAGGTGAAGAGGAGATGGAAGCAGATTTGAGGGATGAGGAGGAACAACAAAATTCACCAGATGACAGTCAGGTAAGTTGCCAGTGAAACCAGCCAGGTATAACGATCAATAAAATTACCAGTTTGAATCTCAGCTATTCATTATTTTACTACACTTCAGCGATGATGGAAAGTCTGACATGAAGATGTTTTCACTGGAATTGCAAACAAAATGTTTAATCCATTGGTATGAGGGTCAGATATGTAAAGATGATGTCAGAAGGCTTTATTTATATATTATATTGGGGGTGGGGAGCTGAAGGGTTTTTGTTTGTTTTCACTTAAGCTAGGCCAGCTCCTGGAACCTTGTTAATGGGAAGAGACTGGTTAAGGACAAAAGTCTACGGAAAAAATATTGGCTTAACTGAAATGCTACGTAAAGGGCCATGATGATCAACATATACATATATATTCATCTGTAAGTCATGCACACAGTGCAGACCTGTTAAAATACATTATATAACTGTGTAAATTCATTGTTCTGTAGGAGCTTCCAGAAGAGGGTTTCCCAGTCTTAGCTGAAGACACTGAGGAAGAGGGCGTCTCCCAGTCTGTCCCTTCTGATCAGGGCTCCCAGTGTTCTGCATTAATTCGAGACGTGATCGTGATCGACACAGACAGCGAAAGCCACGAGAGCAAAGACGGGGAACAGAAGCAGGAGGGCGATGAGGACGGAGAAGAGCAGGTATTTCTTGTTTTACTAACTTATTAGTGGTTTATTTTAATGCCTGTTTTCAGACGTTAACCTCCTAGCTTTCTCTGTGCCTCCACTTAAGGAGGAACAGGAGGAAGACGAACATGAAAATGAAGCTACTGACAGTAGCACAAGGGGGGGAGAGGAAAGTAATGAGAGTAGAGATGCCAAAGATGAGAGAGAGGAAGAGGGTCCGTCAGAAGCTACTAACACTGAGGAGAATGTGTGTGGAGTGTCTTCAGGCTCTCAGCGTGCTGCTGATCCAGCACACAGCGGTAAGAGGCAACTCAGGTGTGTGGACTCCCACCGTCCACCTTTTTAGTTAGCTAAAGGGACTTCACACTTACTCTTTCAGGAGACAGCAGCAGCGGTATCACATCAGAGTCTGAAGCCACCAGAGACCCCATACATCAGCCTCCTACCTCCACCTCTGCACACTCCCCTTCCTCATCCTCCCTCACGCCGCGCCTGCCCCACACACGTAGACCAGCACATGCTCTCCCGCCTCGGCTTTACATTCACCCTGCAGCCCCTGAACTGGGACCCCCACATACACAGGTGGGAGGAACATAAACTCTTAATACCAACAAAATGTACAACGTATGAAAAGAAAAATATATATGATATGGAATGGTGTTGATTAACTTGGAAGAATCAGCGCAGTTAGATGAGAACTAAAACTAAGAGAACTGCCTGAAGGGATTCAGTATTTACTGCCTCATGGTCTCTGGAGGTGAGTGTAGATTTCTGACCGTGATTTTATGTGGTTGTTTATCAGAGACAGCCCTCTCAGTTGCGGAGACCGTCATCAGGACGCGGACCTCAGCTAACCCCTGGGATAGCTACTATGGTAAGAAATGTTGTAAGAAGTGTGCGAGCTGGATTATATTTACTGACCCTGCTGGGTGTAATGGTTTACCATACTCAGTGTGTTATATTATTCATTCAAAAAGCTAATACAGATGTGTAAAGTAACAAGGTTCATGAACTTTTTTTTCAATATTTGATTTGGAACAGAATGTGAAATGTTCCCAGTACATTTGCATGTTTGGGAGTAAAAGCTTTTATAGGATTTTTAAGCTTTACTGCTTTTAAACATTATATTGAACAAATCTCTAATACAGTCTTGTGAACTTTATGTGGCAGGCACATGAGGTTAAAAGTATTAACCAGCAGCTTGTTTGTTTCAGCAGCCTTTCTTTGATGATGATGACAGAATGGTTCCCAGTACTCCCACACTGGTGGTCCCACACCGCACAGATGGTTTTGCTGAGGCTATACAGTAAGATGCACACAGGATGCCTGTGCCACATAGAGTGAAATCCTTGACTATCAGGTTATAAAAGTGCTTCATTCTGTATGAAATGACTTTTCTTTGTGACTCTCGTGTCTTTCTGTGGCTTCCTCAGCTCTCCTCAGGTAGCAGGCCTGTCCACCAGGTTCAGGTTTGGGCCTCCAGAGGACCTGCTTTCTCAGACATCAGCTTCACATTCCGACCTCGGACAGTTGGCTTCTCAAGGAGGTAAAACACACTCACTCACAGAAACACGAAGGAGGACTTGTGGAACCCTTGTGTTGTATATATTCTCAATCTACAATTTTAACTTTCACTCGATCTCTGGTATTTTCCTAATGTGTCTTCAGGTCTGGGTATGTATGAGTCTCCTCTTTTCCTGGCTGCCCACGATGAAGATGGAGGTGGGAGGAGTGTCCCCACCACACCTTTACAAGTGGCTGCACCAGGTAAAAGAAAGTAAAGACAGGATGGACACATGGAACCTTCCTGTAATACCGATAATTAATGCTAGATTATTACATTTTACTTACTCTGTCTCTTTCAGTGACAGTATTCACAGAATCTCTGCCCTCAGACAGCAGCGACAACATGGCCTCCCAGTCGGTTCCCATGGTAACTGCTTCCACTGGTATTGCTGCTGCTGCAGATGATGGTGATGAGGTCTTCTTGGAGCCAGAAGGTGATGGGTGAGTTACTCAAGTCATGCACACACTTTCGGTTTTATGTTGTAAAAATTAATGAACGAATCCCTCGGTTCTTCACAAGTATTAAAATGACATAAATGCAAACTCCTGCTGGAGGCTCACTGGGATCCACTCGAGTCCCGAGGCTGAGCTGGAGATCCATGTTGGCGGGCCGGCCTGATTGACCGCAGGTCCCAACATGTTAGTGTTGAAGCTGGAACGTCCTCTGACTGCATGTGTTTGTTTCCAGCCCCAGCATCGAGTCTTCGCTGGAGAGCCAGACAGACATGGAGTCAGCAGGACAGCAAAGTGATGACGCAGCGCTGCCATCTACCAGTCAAGACCCAGGTACTTTACTCTGGACTGAAAACATCTTGATGTGTGAAGGGTTGGGTTTACAGGGTCATGATACCTCACCAAACCAACTCTGAGTCAAAATAACCAATCGTTGTTCAACCATCGTCTCCCTCAGACTAATGTGAAAAAAGAGGAATCAGTAACATTTGTCTGTGGCTGAGATGCAGAAAAGGAAAATATTCTTATTCAAAAGTAAAATTGCTGGTCAAGTTCGTTTGTTTTTTTTTTTCTTTCATTTTGGTGTTCAGCATTGTGAGCTCAACTGTATGTGCCAAAATATGACCTGACCTAAATATGAGAAAAGGTGTTTTTCCCTCCTTTGAATATATGTGGAAAAAGTTTGCTTGACCCTTTGTTCAGGGTGTAAACTTAACATTATAGCAGCAGACTGGTTATAACAGTACAAGGGGATTAGAGAGAAGCAGGGCCCATGCAAAGTAGGTACCAGTTTAAATCTGACTTTGATAAAGGCATCAGAGTTGACAAAGAACTTCCAAATAGTGGAAAAAATATACTGCCACATAGTCTAATACCCTTAACCCCCCAGTGTTTATTTACATATTTATCTTGGTTGTGACTTTTTTTTTTTTTTTAAACATACTTACACAGACACGAGCAGTGTACCTCAGCGTATAAGCAGCCTATCAGCAAGAGGAACCAGAAGAACGAGGTTATTGAGTCGCAGAGGTAAGAAATCAAAACTGTCCAGGAGTCTGGACTTGAATCCATCACTGCTTTACGTGGCTGGAACAACATGGATATTAAAAATGTTGCACCAAACTAAAAGAAAAAGCTCAACAATTCACTCTGAAATACTTCTTCTTTTGCTTTTTTTTTACTCATCGTAGGGACTTCCTCTCACGAAGGAAGAGGAGGATCCATGGGCAGGGGCAGCATCGCTTAATGATGACGTCATTTAACTTTAGTCATTTAGATCACAAACTCAGATCATCAGTTAAAGCTCAAGTCTATACAGAATCAATAGACATTATGACAGGAGATGTGATATTTTTTTTTGTGTGTGAGTCATGAGAGGTCACACTTTTAGTTAAGTACAGTGAGTTTCCAGTTATTTTTTTCTTAAATTTTATTTCACGTTTTCACAAGAAAAGTCCTGTGTTCATCATTTTTGTTCTTGAACTGTTATTTTGTTTTTAATAAAGTTGAATAAAAAGCAGGAGTGATGTTGTGTTTTATACGACTAACAGTGTAAGGCTTTATTTAAATAAAAAAAAAAAAAAAATCACATTTTTAAATGGCTGCACGTCGTGTCCAGTTAAGCATTGAGGCCTTAAACAGTTGAATGTATTGTGAAGCTGATCAGCTTTAAGCCAATTAGAGGATGATAAATGACTAATGAAGCAAATGTTTTGCTTTTTCGTCCTTTTTTCCAAAGCTTTCAGTTACAAACAATAACTTCCAGTAATTTTCAAGTTTTGTATTTTTTGTTTCACGTGTTCACGAGAACCGTCCTGTGTGCAATACCCTCCACACGTCACTGGGGGGCAGCAGACACGAACATCCCGCTTATTTGAGTGGTTTTGGTTGTAAATGTTTGTCAATTTATAATTGTATGAAACTTGACCAGGATTTCTTTTATTATTGTTTTTCAAAGTTCCATTACCCACTGTAATTTTTCTCACCATTTGTGAGAAAACAAATTACTTTATGACAAAAGAAGCATAAAATAATAAAATGTCGAGAAATATAAACCAGATCTATGCTTAGTTCTTGTTGAAAAGATCTGATGAGGTGAAAATGGGAAAGAGAATTATAACATTTTTATTGAACTTTTGAGACCGTTTTGGGACTTTTCTTTTGAACAAACTCCCATTTCTTCAAAAATAATTCTTCAAAATCATTAATTGTTGACTGAGTCAAGGCTGAACTTTTTTTTTTTGTTTGTTTCAAAAAATATTCACACTTCTCATGACAAAAAAGGTAAACAATAAATATGAGGAAATGACTATCTGGTTATGTCTGAAACCTTTGAAAAGATTTGATGTGGTGAAAGTATAAAAGACTGATATTTAACATTTTTATTGCACTTTTATGAGAGATCATTGAAATATTTTTTTAATAAACTCCCACAGTTGTACATATATTAAACTTCCAAGTATTAGTAATATTATTAAATATTAAGTAAAGAAATGGCAATGACCACTAAAACAAACAAAACAACAAAAAAAAAAAACTGCTTGAACAGGAGAAAAACTTATTTTGAGGACGCAGCCGCCACTAGATGGCATCAGAGGGCTGACATTTAATGTCTGCAAGTTTCACAGGGACGGAGAAGTTGAACCTTTTATTGCACAACCAAATTATTGCTAAAATACACTGAATTGGCCCAGTGGATAGTCGCAGTTTCAGATGGTCCAGCTGCTGTTTGTGCACAAAGATTACTAAACCTATGAGGTCCTGTTTTGACATCTGTCTTTCAACTTAAAAAAAAAAGAAAAAGGTCTCCTTACATGCTGGAACTGACTCATATTTTGCTTTGTAGTCAGTTTTCCTTTAAATGGAATCATAACACACAAATTAACATTTCCATGCACTGAAAAATTAGCAAGTTTTTAGAAAAAATGTTCAAGATAGCCAAACGGAGAAGTGAACAAGTGCAAAAGTTTAACTGATTATTTTTTGTTCCTGCTTTTAGGCCAGTAAATAAATGCATAAAACGATAAGAATTAGTTAGTATTAGGTTGATGATGAAAGTTAAATGTATGCACCGCCATGGCATACACGGGTCCCACTGGCCAAGTCGGTACCACGACTGGCAGGAACTTTGCCTGATACCAGAACCACAGGCTCTGGACAAGCGTCTGCATGGAAGAATGTGGAAAAGCGACTGCAGAATTGAGCCACGTCCCTGCAGAGAGGGAGAGGCTGTTTGGACACGTGACATTTCTGTCATATTGGGTTCAAATCAACCGTTAAAAACATTTTTCTTCTTCTTCTGCAGTTAAATGTTTGACTTTCACTGTGTAGAATGATGTACAGGGTTTAATGATAGAAGGCCACATTAATGGCTCATTTTGGGCTTCTTTATTCAGTGGCTGCTTGCAAGCAGAGTGGGTCAAAACCAGTCCGTTCAACTGGTAATTTCCACCTACATGGAAAAAGGAATCATGTCTTTTTTCTTTTCTTTAAAAAAAAAAAAAAGCTATTTAATTTACATTTATTGCATTTATGAGGCCATTCAATGACATTTTACAACGTGTCCAATCTGTTATTTTCATGTTCTTTGAAAATAAATTATTTTCAAAGCAAAATCTTTTGTGCGTTTCTTTTATAAACATATTAGGGGCCAAATAGTATTGTTTGAAAGTTTGACCAGATATTTTTGTTTTTAAGATTTTATTTAGAAAGGAAAGTGCAATTCTTGTAGATTTTATAGAGAAACAAATAGTTTGCCATAATTTCATTCTATCCAAACACTTTTCTGAAATATATTGCTGAGAAAGTGACTAAAAAGCTTTCTGAAAAGTATACATTTTATAATCACTGTGTAATTTTGCTCTACTTTGAAACAGGGTGGGCATATTTTGCCGTTTGCATGTTGGTTTTCTGCTTGCAGTTAATTTATAAAAAGAGTGGGATCTTGACCAATATGCATTTCTAACAGCATAACCTCTACTTAATACAATTAATATAAAATTCAATGGAAAATCCTCAGCTTTTTAAAGGCGCCTTATGGTGATATTGACTCATCGAGATGTTTTTATGTATTATATTGTAGACAATATTATTATTATTGCACTTTTATAAGAGGGACTGCTCTGGGTCCAAATGCAAAAACAAAACAAAATAAATCTTACTACCACAATAATGCATCAAAAATCATGTTATTGTGAGTTATTACAATTACTGAGTCAAGTCCTTGCATCAATCCATTTTGCACCTAATTTTTGAAAAGAATATTGCACACTTTTTTTTTTCAGCAATAAGGTTATATTTGTCTGAATGAATCGTGTCCATCAGGAGCAAAGTAGCTGCAGTTTATAACTCTTGTTTATTATTCAACTCCAGGCCAAAACATAGTTATGGCTCATTTGAAAACCTCGTGTAAACGGTGTCTATGCCACTCTCCAAGTCACAAGCACCACTTTTCCTGACTATTGATACTGTCCTCCTTGGAGGTTTTGCTCCTTCATGCATTGATAGAGTTCCTGCATTTAACTCTGGATTCTGTCGCTCCTCTGAAAAGGAAAGGTATTTAATCTTAGAAAATTTGGTTATGCAGAGATGTGGAAGCTTAGTGTAGAAGGGTACAGAAATGTAAAAAACTGGAAAAAGTGGCGCTCAACTAATTTAAAATTCAATTCAATTCAATTAAGAATGAAAAGATAGTCTGGTTATGTTTAAAAGAGTCCTTTGTAAAGCCAGGAAAACATATTATTCATTATGGCTTTAAAGGAAGTCTTGTTTATCGGATCAATTTCACTTTGTCCGTGTAAATAATGATTGTTCCAGTCATACTAGGGTCAGCTGGAGTACCCCAGGGTTCTGTTCTTGGACCAACACTTTCCTCCTTATTTATGCTTCCTTTAGGAAACATTGGAAAACATAGTATCAACTTTTGCTGTTATGTGGATAATATTCAACTTTATTTGTTCTTGCAACCACATCGTTACTAATCAAATGATGTGAAGACCTGGATTCCTGTTCATTTCCTGCTTACTAATTCAGATAAAACAGAATTTACAGTAATTGGTACCAAGCAGCTCTGTGAGGAACGCTTGTACAGTTCATTTAAATCACATTTCCAAAGCTTCTGGCTCTACTGGTTAGTAGAGTGGGACTCTTGGTGTCATTTCTGATGAAGACCTGTCTTTTAACTCATATAAAACAAGTCACAAAGTTAGCTTTTCTTTTGTTTGTTTTTTTTCCATTTGCACAGTATTAAGAAAGAATAGAAACACATTGACTCAAGAAGATAAAGAGAAATGTGAGAAACCTTAAACTGGTCCAGAATGCTGCAGCACCAGTACTAACCAGAACTGGGTATAGAAACTACATCTCACCAGTTCTAGCTTCATTACACTGGCCCTCTGTTAAATATAGAATTCAATTTAAAATATTAACTACAATTGTAATTTGATTCACAGGAGTAATTGTAGAAATAATATGAGTAAACATAGGAAAAATTGGTCTAATAAATAGAGACAAAAGAAAAGAGAAAAAAAAAGTGCCTTGAGTGATCCCTGGACTAGAAAGGCTCTATATGAGCATATTGTTGCTGTTTTTCCTATTAAAATGAAAAGGAAAAAAAATCAGAAGTTCAAATGATGGTCTCTAACTGGAATCAGTAAGAGTTCAATCTGAAAAGAATTAGGGATTTTATTTTTATCTTTTTCTTAAGACCAGTAAAAAGTGCATTGTGGTAATGTAAATGAGAAGTACAATGATGAATAATCAACTCCAGTTCAGTCTTGGCCACAAGCCTTCTTCATTTTTGAAATGTTCCTCAAGTGGAAAAGGCAATTTTAGACGAGCAGTTTTTAATGATCTTTGGAGTCTTGCGTTTTTTACTGACTGTCCAAAGAAGCTGAGGAGCCTATTTTGGTGCCTGATTGTGGAATTATTCTGCCTGGGCAGATCAGACCTTTGTCTCGTTAGAGTTCCTCTGTTAGCCACTGCACACATCAGCCAAGCAGTCTATCGAATCTAACAGTTTATGAGCATCAGGATCCCTGAAAGATCAGTTCATCAGTTCTTTGCGGCTCATTTCCACAATGCTTGACGTCACGCCATCATTCAAATTGTACAGGTGTTGACTGTCAACTTGGCTTTCTTCTCCACAACCTTACCAGAGGGGTTGGTTACCCTGTAACTGGAGCTCAACTTCAGCCCCAGTAAGGGGGGAGTCCACCTCAGAGTCCACACACACAGCTTCCTCTTTGGAGGACGTGTTGGTGAGACTGAGAAGGTCCTTGAAGTATACAGTACCTCTCTGAGGGCTCAGGGACTGAGGGGGCATTGTTGTTGAAAAAAGGGTCCGTCACAGGTCAGCAGGTGATTGTAATGATGATTTGATACCAAAGCATGAAAATCTGAGTTTAGGAGAAATAAAAAAAAATCTTCAAAAGGCATGCAAAAAAAATATTTTCATGGCGCTCAATGAAATTTAGTGCATCTGCATGGTTGATGCATAATATTATTACATGATTCCATAAATCTGGAAACTACACTGAAATTTCAGTGTTGTTTCACAAATATGTGAACCAGTGAGGATTCCCAGGGACAACAGCTGGAGGAATGTGAGGCAGTGACATAATGGAGGACTTGAGTCACGTTGAAACTGACGATCCTGCTGCTCTTGTTACACTAGGCCGATGTCTGGTCTCACGGGAAGACTGGGCTGGATTTCAACTTAAAAAAAGAAAAAAGAAGCGCTCAGCAATGCTCTGCCTTTCCTATTGGGCTTTGAGGAAAGGTGATTATCATTAGTTGTGGTTTCTGGCATTATTCAAAAAAGGTTTTTGGCAGTAAAAGGTGGCAGTCTGTCAAAACTGCAATATGTGCAAATTCATACAAGTTACGTTAAACTTTCCACAATGAGCTATGTCTTTCTTTGTGTGTGTGTGTGTGTGTGTGTGTGTGTGTGTGTGTATGCACTTCCCAGCTTCTAGCTGCAGACAGACATTTCAGCAGATGCATTTTCCTTTGGGTGTGACTTAAGTGTGACTTTAGTATCCCTCCAAAATTTCCATATTTTCATTTTACTCTTCACATAATCATGCTCCTAGAAGCAATCTAAGCTGCTTTTGTGACATCTTAATTTTCCTTTAAGCATTCTCTACATTCACAACAGCATTATTGTTGTAAGTGCTTTGGCTGTAATCTTTTTTTTTGTCCGTCTGTCTGAAATGTTCAGAGTAATCAAACAGATGTTGAACTCCAATGTCTGGTTTACACATTTGTTCGTCTCCTGTCTCCTTCTCCTCGTCCTCTCATTCATCTCTCATCTTTTTCCTTCCCCTCTGTTATTTACCAGCTCCATCATCCCCACTTGCTCGGTTCTCATCACTCTCTTCTTCCATGTCCTCTAGTATTTTCTCTCACACATTGTTGAAGCAATGATTTTTCTACTAAAGCAACTGAAACTAAGTTTCATCTTGAAGAAAAGCTTAAAAAAATGCAGATTAAAAACATCCACAAGCATTTTGCATTCTACACCTACTGCAGCCAATATATTTGTTGTGAAAAGTGTTAAAATCTCACTGATTAACTCAACTCAAACTTTATTTATAGAGCACATTTAAAAAAACACAATGATAAAAGTGAACCATGCAATGGCATAAATTACAAAAAATAAGACAAGTACTAAAATACAAAGCACAATGTAATAAAATAAAAGTAATAATAATTAAAAATCTGAAAATGTAATGTATTGAAATAAAATGGTACCAAATCCACTTACACTTAATTAAATGAAAAAAATATTTAAATTAAAAATGAACTTAATTAAGATTAATTGTACTTATTTACACCACAAGGATCACAAGGAAGTTCCCACATGTTTTTTTTTTTTTTCTCAACATCAGATGTCCATCCTGACACAACCTCACCCATTTATCTGGGCCTGAGACCAGCACTGTGGGAACACTGGCTTGTGATCCTTGTCAGACTGTAAATAAGTACAATTTATCAGAGAGATTTGGCTTTAGGGTAGTGACCCTGCAGCCAAAAGAAAACAAAGAGTTTGGCGGCGGTGGAGTGGTTGTGTGACAAACAGGGTTGGTAATTCCCTGACTTCTGGAGTCCACATGACCCAAGTGTGTTCGTCCTTGTGTTTTAGTGCATCCTCGAATGAAAACTTAAATTTCCTGGTCTGAAAGTATTTCTTCAGTAAACTGAACAACACATATCTAGTTGGCTTGTAAAATAATTTAGTCTCTCTCTCTTTTTTTTTTAACTTATGACATTGGACCAGACCCAGCGGAGCTGAGCTCCATCTTCTATAATATGTTTGTTCAACAAAGTGAAAGATATTAGGGACGGCAGATAAATAAAGGATCAATAACTATATTCAGTGACCAATTCAGTTCAGTCCTTCTGGATAAAAGCAACAGAGAAACTCTCCACCACCCTGAGCTACAGAATCCATTTATCTCCATCGTTGTGTTTATTCAGTAACAGCACTGAACTTGTCAACCTTCCAGTTAAATACAGAAACCCAGTTCTTATTTCTTTAACTATCACCAAGAAAACAATTTTTCTCAATTGGAAATTGAAAACTTGTTTGCAGATTAATCACTGGACCAACCTTCTTATTGAATATATAACAATAGAAAAAATAACATCTACTCGTAGAAATAAATTGGCTGCTTTTATGGATACCTGGAATGTATTTATTACCTACCTC
>JBAMYA010043281.1:0-13558 GCA_037176975.1 Arrhamphus sclerolepis
GTATCACAGTTGCAACATGCCTGTTGTTAAAATGACCATATCCTAGTGGTCATTTTTCAGGATTATACACACACACAGACACACACATATAAAAAGGATGAAACAAAAATCCAATGAATGAAGAAGACTTTACTGGCAAATTCCAGCCTCATGTATAACAAGCTACATGAGATTGCTGAGTGTTTTAGGCCTCCATTAAAAGTCCACAAAAAGACTATGAATTGAGGCAATTGCAACAACAACCACTCCTCCTAGAAGTGGGGATCAGGCAAGAAAAATTAAGGGTGTGGACCAGACAGGAGGAAAATTAATTCCAAAATTATTTTCCAAAATATCCAATACAATAATTGCAGGGTGGCTTACCACCAGCTGAAGTTTAGAAGTTGAGGTTGATGCAGGTTGATGCAGCCAGAAAATGGACAAAAGCATCAAAGTAGATCCACAATCTGAATTGCTTCAGATATAGAAAAATAAAATATCTTTTGTTGTGGCTCCATCAGAGCATAAATTTCAACCACACCAAGTTCTGTAATGAGGAAAGGTTAAAAAAAAAATCCCCCTCAACAATACAGGTCTGGTCCAGAGCTGCAGAAAGTGTTCTTGATGTTCACTTGATGTTATTGCTGTCAGACGATTGATCAGCTATTAACTCCAAACATTCATCTACATTTTTCTCCCATACTGTGAATATTTAACAGGTGTGTCCATTAAAGACACGAAAATATATAATTGTCTACATTGTGTTTGTCTACTATCAGCTGAAGATCAGCTAATGATAATTTAATCCAGAAAACCAGACAGTTTCAGGGATTCACATATATTCTCCTACAACAGTATCTATTGATCACATTGTATTTAACATATGTGAATGCTGACATTAAGTGATGATTTATCTCTTCCCTTTTTTTAAAATTTATTTATCATGCAACAAGAACAATGTTATGGCCAGAATTATTCCACCAGTGTGTTTCATTTTGACAACTTTAGAAGTCCTTGAGTGAGCTCTTGAGGATATGAGCTCAGATACAGATCATAACAGTACTTCATGCTATCCAGTCAGGAGGCTGTGCTAATTTCTTTGCTCTATTATTTATGTGCGAACTGAATTGAACCCCGCATTCAGGATTGATGTTGCAGTGTAATATGCTGTCAACTGGCCATATACCACTAATCTATGGACTGTAATGGCTTTTCATGAAGTGAGTCTTTCAATCTGCTAGTGATCAATACCACTGAAACACTTTAATGATGACTAACAGTAAATCTCATCTATTTTTCTGTCTTTTTTTTAAGGTTGGTATATCTTGTATAAAGAATCTTTTTTTAAAAAAAAAAAAAAAAAAAAACAACAGAAAAATTCTCTTATCAATGACACTTCTTACACATCAGATTAAAATTTTTTTATTTATTTTTTTAACCAGTGCTCTCTGATCCTGTGAAAACTAATTCGACTAATCATACTTTCTAAATCAGTTGTTTTCCTTTTCCATCTCAAGTTTGCATTTCCTCTTGTTGTTGATTTGTGCATGTTTGTCATTGATCCACTTCCAGCCAGCACCACATGGCTCCATACGGAGACCAGCACACAACAGGGGACCGTAAAATCCAGGTAATCCAGTTCCATCTGGACCGCCAGACAGAGCAAGCACCTCTGCTGCCTGTGTGCCTTGCTTCAGATTGCATCTGATCGATTTAGTAAAGTGAACCCTCCCAACTAAAATCTTTCAAAGCTAAAAGCTGCAGTGACCTGTCAGTTAGATCATAACCCAGACTGAACCAGCAGCAGTACCTTGTCAGGCTGCTTCAAACTCTTTTTGGTTCTGGTTATAAACAGCTGGGAGGAGGTGAAATCAAATAAAACACATTCTCCACCCCAACCCCTTTGGAGTTGCATGCACAAATGTGGAGTAAGCGTTCACAATAGTTATGACCTTATGAAGCTACAGGTTAGAAAAAAATAAAATAAAATCCTAACAGCGTCATAAACACCATTCTACCTTTCAGTGCTCAGGGTCCAAACATATGATTCTCTCTGTGTTTTGGGTTCAAAAAGCAACTGGTGTTATTTACTGGGAGACACTGTGATAATATAGCAACTGAAAGGAGCAGATGCAAAGGGTTTCGTACTTCTGTGTTTCTACGTAAATTTCCTTTTGAAAGTAAATTTTTGTTTCATCCTTTTTTTTTATTGATGTCTGTAAAGCATTTTGAGTTGCTCTTCTGCATGAAATGTGCTTTTTTAAATAAACAAGCTTTGCCTACCCTGTCTGAGCACAAAGTAGTGGGACAGTATTTGAATTATCCACACAGTGATTTGCCTCGTACATTTATACATTTATTTATTTATTTGACAAGGCTGTGATTGTTAGTGTGAGGAGGCCACGTGTGCTGTACAACATCAGCTGGGTGGCTGTAGAACATTCAACAAAGAAGACAATGAAGAAAAAGCAGCAATGTGATGATAGGAAACACTTCTGTATGTTCTGTGTTGCATGTGTTTTTTTTCTCATGTATGCTTTTATGACAAATCACACTTTAGAGGCCAGATAGAGTCACTGAGTGACACCAAGTTGTTGTCAGATTGTGCAGTAGGAAGTCACCAGTCACTGATCAGTCATGGAGTGTGAACACCACAGCAACTTCAAAACCCCTTATTACAAGACAAAGTCATGCAGTCTCAAACTGCCTTTAGTCTCCACAACCCTACACCTGATACACTGAAACACAGCAGCACTTCTTACAGCGTTAGCTCTACATGTCTGAGCCTTTCAGTCTATATTGTATGGGCAGGTAACGTGTGAATGTCATATTGACATCTTTAGGGTTATTTTATTTCATTTTCTCTGATCTGACTAACCTCCACAATTTTTTTTTTGACAGCACAAGATCCATTGATGAGGGTGCTTGAAATGTCAGCTCAGGCTCAAACCTACTATTACTTACGTTTATAAAGGTAACTGTTACTGTTATTTTTCTTTTGGTTCTGGGTGTGATCTTGTTTAATGGGTTTTATGTCGTCCTAAGTTTTACTAACTGGTTTAATTTGAAATGTGTCTTTTTTGTCTGCCTTAGTCTGATTTCAGTTAGATGATTTGTCTACACTTGAGTTCTGGTTTCAACAGCAAACTGAATACTGTATATATACCACTTAGTTTTCTTAGCTGTTCAACAGATCTGATCTATTAATACCATTGTCACGTGACCGCAGCAGTTCTGCTCAGGTTTCTCTTGTCTTTGAAATGCTGCAAGCCTTCATTTGGGTCTACAATTTGTCCAATCTTGTCAGCAGCCAACCAGAGCAGCATGAAATATTTTTAAGAGACTTATTTAGTTTTCTTTTGGGTCATGAGCTCTCTAGTCTCACACTTACCTGTGCGGTTAATGTCTTGGAGACTCTGCTCTGCCGAATCCATGAGTCCTTCTTCTACATCTATGTCCCTGTACCGGTCATGGTGTCCATGGTGGCTGTAGCGTCTGTCTCTGTCAGAGCCAGGAGCCTCCCGGCTAGAACGCCTTCGCCTGCGTTTGCGTCGGTATCCCCGAGATACTGGCACACCAATATAGATGGACTGATGGTCTGTAAAAATATTTTCCCCCATATTGTTAGATGAACATGAACCACTTAATGAAATATCATAATGCTTTCACTAAAGTGCTGCTTTTAGTTTTCATTGGCAATTTGCTTCAACATCTTCAACAAAAACATTTTTACAACACAAGTGGCTTCAATGAATGTTTGAATATTTAATGGTGGGATTCATGAATGTTAAACCACTTGAACAAACACTGAATAAAATTTTCATCACAACCCATGTCAGCTTATTAACATCAACCTAATTCTCTATTGGCACTGCCACAAATGAAAACAAATCAATCTATCTGAAATCACTCAGTGCTGCAGCTTGATCCGTGTAATCTCTGGTTTTCATTAAAGAAAAAAAAAAAACTTGGATGATTTGTGTTTGATTATCTTGCTAGCAATTAAGATGCTGTTGCAAAAGTGATTTCACACAACTCCAGGTGGAATAAATAACTAAGAGGGAGACACAAAGCAGTATTGGAAGTGTTGGAGAGAAACACAACTTGTTCTTGAGAGCGGAGGCACAAAAGCATGCAAGTACTACTCCCCAGTGCCTCAAAATCAAAGAAAAGTTCTTGATTTATATTTGCAGCCCATTACCAGCATATGCCCCCAACTCTAAGGAGCAAATTACGAGTGAAAACCTATCATGCTAAATCAAAAGCTTGCGTCAGTAATAAAGGGACTTGTACTGCTGTTTCTGTTAGCAGACCACAAGTTGGTAACAGAGCTACCATCGACTTGGACCAGCACACAAGGGCATGAGCACTCACCATCTTCCTCCTCATAGCGAAGGTGGGACACACCCATCCCTCTGTCTCCATGGTCCATCCTGGCAGGAAAGAGGAAACAGATTCTTCAGGCGCATGTATTGTATGTGTGACAGTTCATTGTACTCCACATTCACCACATCACAATCCAGTAGAGCACCTTTGGCATGTGATGGCAAAGGGAGATTTGCATCATGGATGTGCAGCTGACAAATCTCTGGACCAAAATCTCTGTGGAATGTTTCCAGCACCTTGTTGAATCTATGCTGCTAAGAATTAAGGCAGTTCTGAAGGCAAAAGGTCCAACCCAGTAGTAGCAAGCTGGGCCTACTAAAGTAGCCAGTGAGTGTATTTGCAACATCCCTTCTTTGTATTGGCACATTTGTTTTAACAATTTGCGTGTGTTTGTGTGTTGTATTGCTCTATATCTGGGACATGAGCCTCCAGCTGCAGCAGCTGCAGCTGCTCCAGTGTACTGACCTCCATGTTGGCTACCAGTGGAGATCAATGGGAAAATAATTAAGAGGGTGACCAAGTCAATAAAAATGTGCATAATTAAAACAAATGTGAGGGTAACTTATTGCACGTGCCACCAGTTCACACACTGACAGCTACCAGCAGAGATGCCCTGTTCTTGCTAGTGCGGTTGTATAGCGACAACAGTGTACACACTGATGGTGGTATTTACTGTACTGTACAACGTAGGAGTTTCCCCAACATGTACAGGCTTTACTGTCACTCCATTTCTCCACTGTTTTCTTTAGGTTTTTAGAGGCTGATGTGGAGAACTCTCATTTATGTGGACAGAAGCTACAAGTAGGAAATTTTAACTTCTAATTTGACTAAATAAGAAAATTCAAAGAAAAAGTAAACAAAAGTCAGATTTCCCAAAGTACTGGTGAAGCATTATCAGCTAATTGCTTTTTCAAGTTCAATGGTCTAATATTCCTTATTAGAAGAAAAACAGCAGGAAAAACAAACAAACGTGAAAATTGCAGTTGCGGTGGGACATTAAATGCAGTATGCTTTGAAGTTGCAGTTGGACATAAAGACAGAATTCCATATAATTCTAGACCAACCTATTACTGTCATGAGACAAAACAATGCAAATGTGAATAAACTGCTGAATAATTAGTATATTTTCAAACTTACAAATCATCAAATAGTTTGACAAAGCTAAGTTTTTAAAGTAGTACGCAGTGCAGACACATTCTGCTCATTCTAAAAAAACAACCTGAATATCTTTCAAGAATAACTGTAAATAAAATATTTAGTTGCTGTTATTGCATTGCAGAGCATTCAGTAATAAATAATTTTATGCTATATATATATACATCTTGAATGAAATCCCCTATCAATTGGAACAATAGAGAAAACATCAATAAAATCGCAATGTTTTGATTCTTACATCTACTTTGGCTTTTATTTCACATAATCCAAGACATCTCAAGACATGTTTTTATTCATGCCTGCAACACATCCCCAAAAAATGGTGGGGGGGGGGGTATATTAAACAAGCAGTGTTGATAGCTAGTTCAAAAGGAGTGTAAGAAGTGGTTTTGTTTTTTTGGGATGAAATGGATGATGCGTGCTCCAGTCCCAACACAAAAATGAACAGCCAGTTATCAGAAATAAGCCCAAAAGTCAGGCTGCGTGATGGCATTTACCTGTATTAATGCCCATGGCAAAAGTAGTTTAACCTTCTGCAATGATTCTGTGTGTCAGTGCAGAAAAATACACTGAGATTTTAGATTGTTTTATGGTGACTTCAAAAGCACAGTGCCAACATTTTTCAACAAGACAATGCAAAACAACTTCCTGGCTGTTTTACAAAGGTATCGCTGAGATAGCTCTGACCCAGCTTCAAAGTGTGGAGAAATTTGAAACAAAAAAAATTCAACCAAGATAACCTCATTCTATTGGACACTTTAAGATGAATTTCCAGGAAAAATGGAACAAAATAACAAGTGAAATGCTGCACCATTTGGTATCATCAAAACAATACGCAGCAGTAAAACCTTTAGTTCGAACTTGGAATGTGCTGCAAGCCTGAAAATCAACAATGGATATGTGAACAAATGAAGCGGAGGTGACAAAAAAAGGGAAACATCTTGAGGGAGTGATGGCCAGCTCACCTGGTTGAACACTGCCCTTTGCTTGAGTAATAGCCTTTCCCCTCTGTCTCATTACTATCAATAAAGACCAATAGAGTCACTAAATCCTAATTTTAGGACTTGCTTAAAAATCCAACAATGGTTTCTATTTTAGAAATTCAGCAGATTTAGTTTATTTTCAAATGTACCTGGTAACATATTTTGGGTTTGCCACTTAAAGAAATACCAGCCTGGAGGAAAGGGAGAGTGGTAAAGTGGCTGGTGGAGCCTGCTTGAGCTGCCGCTGTGAATGTTTGTAGCTCTGACTTCCTGCCTCTGTAATTAGCGCTGTCACATCAGTGTCCTTCACACCCAGTGGACAGCTGGAGCAAGAGCTGCAGGCGGCCCCCCTCACGAGCTGATCGATGGGCTCACCATGTCTCCAAACCACCCGCCCCGCATGTTACGGAAACATTACACTCTGATACATAAGTGCATGCACGAGATGTGCAGGGCCAGCATGCAAATGCACACAAGTGTGCACCAGCAAGGGCAAGCATAAAATTGATTTTGGTTAACATGCAATTAAAAGTTTTTAGCCATATCAAAAAAACAGTCAATGAAGAAAAGAAAAAAAGAAGCTTACAAATTTGCATTTGTATGATTACTGAGTTTTTAGGTGTTCAAATTAAACACATTCATAATGAAAGTAACACAGATTATCTGATATCAAACTCATTTCCTGTAGTCACACCCACAAAACCATATCTCAGATTATGAAAAACCCGTTGGAAGTACTTTTTTCCTGATTGCATAGAAATATCAAATTCTCATTGGCTCTCAGCTCATCAGCCTTTAAGTAAGAGTAAAAACATTGCTCTATGTCTCAAATTCCTAGAAACTTTATTCACCCATTTTAAATCATCTTTATTTTGCCCCAATAAGTTTAAAATGTAAAACTTACAAAGCAGAGCTTTTTGTAAATAAAGTAACATTATGCTTCCATATTCAATATGAAAGTGGTTTTCAGAAGCTGATCCCAGCCTCTAAAACATGAAGGCTGAACACATTTAGTCCTTGGACTGGTTCTTATTCCAAATATCAGACAAAACATTTCAGAAGCAAAATCTTTCTTCTGACTGTGTAGCTATAGTTTCTGTGCACAGGAAAACTGTAATTACATCTTTTAGAGCTCAGAAATATACAAATCAGTAGTGCAAAGAAAAAAAAAGATCAAACTGTGAGTCAAAAGAAAATGACATCCTACCTGGTTTAGTTGCGTGCTGGAATGGGAAAAAGAAGAAAAGACTTTTGCTGCTCATTGAGTTGCATCAGTGAAAACATGCCAGTGGAGCTCTGATAAACTATTGAGTGGTACAACCTCAGCAAAGAGGAAAGCTCATATCTGTCCATCTGCCTGGCTCTCGCTCTGTCCGTCACTCTTTCCCATAATGGGGTCAATCATGGGAAAAGTGGGATTGAGCAGGAAGCTCCGGGCAGGCAGTTGGCCCTGGATGTGGTCAACATAAGTCACAGATAGATAATCTTTTCATGTACTGTACAACGTACAAGCAGGTCTGCACCTATAACATGATGGTGTTAAAGTATTTGACATTTAGTGAAAACATTGCACGCAAACATTTACTTAGAGATGGAGATTGCCTGAGCAGTGGTGATGCTTGATTTTATTTTTTCAGCAGTAATGGCTGCCATCAGTTTTTGGTGTTTTCTAAGTTTGTCTATGTCTGTTATTACTGAAATATAGAAGAATTTAATTTTTTGACCGCAGAATAAACAAAACATGATTTACTGGAGAAATATTTGCTACTGTCCACGGTGAGCCACAATGTTTAAATATTTAGAATAACCATTTTGGCTCTTAGCCATTTACCTGGTTGGCCTTCGACAATAAGGTCCCCCCTTATGAGTCATGACCTGCTCAAGGTTTCTTTCCTCTTAAAGGGGATTTTTTTTTTCCTTGTTACTGTTTGGCTTTAAGTTTTTTGTTTGGGGCTCATGCTCTGAGTCACTGAAAAGCACCTAGAAACAATAGACACTAAACAAATAAAGGTGAATTGAACTGAATTAACATGTAATAGAAACATACTATTCCACTACATCTCTGTAAAATATTTTCAACAAGCAGTAAAACAGAACCACCTGTATGGCTGATTACAATGAGAACTAAATGGGGGACTGTGCGCCAAGTTATCAGGAGGCATCAAACCAATGGTGACATTTTCAAGGTCAAAATCTGCATTATGCACAGTGGCTAAGCCACAAGTTATTTTCATTCTTTGTACAGATTAGAGGGGGAAAAAAATCAATATTGTATAGCTCTAGGTAATGCAAAATATGGGGATCAAGCCACTCTGAAAATGAGCTTTCCACCCTTAAATGATGTCTCAGCTGTCTCCCTTCACTTCCCTACAGTGCCTTTAATGACTATTAATGGGAGGTCATACATCAAGTCTGAAGTAGTAGGGCTGCTCAGCACATGGACTAAGATCCCTTTCTTTTCCCTTTTATGTTAAGCATATACAGTAGTGAAAGTACAGCAGTGTTCCTGCATTTGGTGTGCATTTGAAATAGTCTGGATTTAAGAATGTGCTTGTGGGTACACTTTTAAATGTCATGAATGCTATATAACTGCTAAAAACATGCCCACGTTCTTCATTAGGACAACCTGTCATCTGCAGAAACTGTGTCAGTGGTGGACTGAAGGCTGATTACATAGAACTAGTGGACCACTTTGTAGTAGGGCCAGTAACTCCATCTGAATGTGAACAAAATCCAAGATGAATATTATGTCCATTCTGGGAGAAGAGACAACAGACTGGATTAAACATTACAAAGCTGAGCCTGACGACAAGAAGGTTCTGGTCAGACTGTACTTAGGTTTAACTTAAATATTCGATTGAAATATAAAAGAAATGTTTTCCCTTACCTTTCAGCATTTCCCTAAAGATTTAAGGCAGTGGAAATGTTTCATCATGTTGTCATAAAAAGAAAGCAACACAGAGAAACAGAGCTGGGATCAGACATAATTACAGCCAGAGAGACAGAAAGTCTTAGTTGGTTTGTCGACCAGTAACATGAAATATGAATCCCACTTAAAATAAAATAAAAAAATACAGAGCACATGAAGAATGTAGTCTAACTGAGTGATGCATTTGTCAGTTTTGAAAATGGAAAACACCTTACATCTGTTTTAAAAGACACATCTTTTAGATTCAGTTAAAGAGTCTGAGACATGAAATGACAGAACAGGGGACAGCAGCACCACAGATGATGATTACCTTGCTGAAATAGTGTTCCCTTCAGCAGTGGCTTTTGAGAAATGTTGCCCCCACCTCATACCCTATCAGTGAAATACATTTTTTTCCTTAACATGTTCATTTGCTCACTTTAACTGAAAGCAATGATTCACATTCTTCCATCTTTGCAGTCAAATGAAGCACCAGGAGAAACCTAGAAACCTAGATGACCTCATGCAGTATTTTGAATCCATCAGAACATCGGGTTCATTTGACAGCACAGTGAGAGAGGCATCTGGCGTCCTGAGGATGCTGCAGGATGAAGACTTGGTGTTTTTTCCAAAACTGTTACATGTGATCATGCCTCATGTTGACATCCTGTGCCAACAGCTGCAGAAGGACATTGATGCAGTCTTCATCAAGCATGCCCTCCAGAGCTTTACAAGCAGTGTGCAGGCCAGAAGGTAAGAAAATACTGATATTGTTCAGTCCTTTTCAATACAGGTACAGAAGTGCAGTCTAACACAACAACATAAAAGCTCTGCTGTAATTCTACATTCATTAAGTTTATACAATTTCAGTTTTTGTTAACTGATAAAAAAGTGATAATTCTACTTTATAATTATTACTGAGGTCACAGTGGATGATGGTGGTGTATTAGTGTGAATTATCTGCAGTCATCTTGCAGTCTTCTCCATGGGGGTTCTCTGCTGCTCCTCAGACTCCTTACCCACTTCTACCTTGCTGCCTGTCACTTGCTCGTTCACCTGCCTATACCCTCCACACCGCCATGCCAGCCCTCATTGTCTCCAGTTTACTCCTGACCCCTGCCCCAGCTCCCGTTCAAGCTCGATTCGACTCCTCCCTCAGATCCTGAACTCCTCCACTGACTACTGGTTCAATAAGTCATTCTGCAATCCATTCACTGTCTGTTATCGTTGCCTGCACTAGAGCCCAACGTGAAAACATGACACATACAAAATCTTAGATTTGCTTTTCAAATTAATGCAATCCAGTATACTATCATCACCCACTGCACATAAAAAGATGAAGTAGAATTATCACTTTCCTGAAACTTAAAATCTGAAAAGCTTTGTAAAAGCAGAATTTACAGTAGAGTTGTTGTATTGGATGAAATTAGATTGCACATGTGTAGCCAATGAAGTGGCGGACTGTTTCTGCAGTAAAGCTAGATGCTATTAGTACTATTAGCTAGATAAATATTGTTTTGATGTTAGCTCCTTCTTCACTTTTGTAAATGATACCAGGCGTGCATATTTTCATGCATTAACAAACACTGTCGGTCCACTTGCTCCCAGGGATTCATCTCAACAGCAGGAAGTACCAGCAGGAACCACAATACCAAGGAGAGCCTTGGGAGAAGAGAAGCAGAGGCTGTCTAAGGAGATCTGCAACACCATCCTGACTCACACCAAAGAAAGTATCTCCTTCAGCGACCACCTTGTGAGTGCCACACTGCTACAGGCAGAGATGTTTGAGCTGCACTGCAGTGCATTTCGTGTTGAGGCTCTGAATACCACTATGAAGGTATATCCCATACTTAGCTCAAGACACTTATCTCTGTCTGACAGAATTATCTCTCATCTATAAGAATCCAGAGTTCAAGGACTGCTGCGGTGCACTTGCGCTGTACCAGGTTCTGCAGAGGTACAACCTCCAGGAGACATTTTCAGAGACTGGAGCTCTCTTGAACACTTTTATTACCACGGCCATGACAACGGCTGAAGCTGAGAGGTGTTTCTCTGCGCTGAAGAGAATCAAGATGTTCCTGCACAACGCAATGGGCCAGGAAGGTCTGAATGCACTGGCCGTGCTCTCCATGGAGAGGGAGCTAGTCAGGAAAATGGTTGATTTCATTGAAAGGTTATTGATCACTTTGTTTCTTTGAAAGAGAAGTGGGCAAAATATCAGTCCAAGTAAAACAGATTAAATACTCTCTCTCTCTCACCCACACACTTGCACATAATCTTTTTACTGTATATATTGTTTTTTTATAGTTATTTTTTCATTCAAATGTTCAAATGTTTCTCAGGCAATATGCCAATATGTTCATGCATATTCATGTTTCTCTGCATTTACAAAGACATAAAGCAGCTCCCTCTGGCCTTCTCTATATTCTCTATCAACATACTCAAAGCAAATATTGCTTCTCTTTTTTGGCATAAAACCATACTGCTGTTCACACATATGCACTCCTGCTCTTAATCTATCATCCACAACTCTTTCCCATAACATCATTGTATGGCTCTTCAGCTTCATTCCTCTGTAGTTGTTTCAACTCTGCACGTCTCCGTTGTTCTTAAAATTCAGCACCTCCATTCCTCAGGCATCCTCTCACTCTAAAATCTTGCTCGATGTCCTAGTCAAAAACTGTACTCTCCTAGACACTTCCATACCTCCACAGGTATATCATCAGGACCAACTGCCTTTCCACTCTGCATCCTCTTCAATGCCCTCCTCACTTCAGCCCGACTAATCTTTGTTACCTCCTGGTCCAAAATGGTCACCTCTTTGTTCTCTTTCATTATCCTCATTCATCAACTCTTCAAAGTACTCTTTTCATCCTCCCAACACACTTCTGACACCTGCTGTGCATCCCTCTCATCTCTATCTCTTCTGCTGCCTTCTCCAACATGGCCATTGAAGTCTGTACCAATCACCTCTCTTTCATCTTTGTGCCTACAAATATATACAGTGTTAAAAATAGAGACATGTTTCTGATATGATGTGAGACTGCACTTAACAAGCACCGCAACACCAAATTAGAAAATTTTGGGGCGGTTCGGAAAATGCAAATAAAAAAATGCTTTAACTTTTATTCCAACAAAGTCTGTATAAATCTGTCCCATCTTGTAGAACCAATTCCTTTTTTATTTCTTTTGTCTCCTAAGTTTTATTTTAAATCTTGCATAAGGCTTCAAACACATTCCAAGAAAAAAAAAGAAAAAAGAAAAGGTAAAAGCAGAAGAATCAGATTTCTCTTTCTATAATTTTGAAATATTATACAAGAACAGCCACTTCCTGTGGCACACCTCAAGTCATGTTTGGTTTTTTTTCAGAAATAATGGGGGGAATAACAGAAAAATGTATTTGCTTGGTAATTCCAGTTTTAGAGTATGTTTGAAATGTTGTTAGAAGGAATTTCTTTATGAAGTGTTTTACTTTACAACCTATCTTCTTTTGAAATGTGAACCAAACCTGAGATGGAACAGCATATTTTTTGTTGAAGCAAAAACTACAATATAATTCAGTCTGTGGTGAAAATAAACATCAAAAATAGGTGTATAGATTTTTATCTTTTTTGTTTGATGTTTTAAATTAGAATGAAAGGAGGAAGCATATCATGAGGAGCCTCTATATAATATTCCCACATAAAAAAAACTATCTTTAATACCCCGAGGGAAGAGCTTATCAAATCTCCCTTTTACACAGCACATGGTGCATTTAGTGTGAAATTGACTGCAGACTGGTTAGTCTCCTCGACTGAAATGGAAGCCGATATGAAGGCAGTTCAGTGACACACAGGTGTAGACGTCGACTGTCCTAGAAACTTTAAAATGCTTCAAAGTTGCTTCAAAGGCACTCAATAACCAAGCAGTGTCTCATACTCGATTGCTAATCTGGCTGTAGGCTGTATCATCATTTACAAATCACTATCTAAATACTCTTGAAAAATACTTGAAAATGTGTTTCAGATTATTTACTGGTCAATGCAATTAAAACCGTGGTGATGCAACAACCCAAACAACAGTCTTCAACACTTAAGCACATTTGGTATTTTGTATATATTATATTAATGTTGCAAATAGAAATTCTGCAAAAAATGTATGTGTGTAT
>JBAMYA010043282.1:0-13557 GCA_037176975.1 Arrhamphus sclerolepis
ATATATATATGTATGTATGTATGTATATATATGGTGTGGAGAGAAATTTACATCCAGACATCATATGGACTTCTTGTAAAAAAATTGTAACAAGATTATAACACTATCCCATATACAATGTTTATATTAATTTATGTATATGAGGTAGAATAACTTTTTTAAGTTGATGCTTTGCTGCAGAACAAGGGAAACTACAAGTAAATGAAAAAGGGAACGCTTGATGTTAAGCGCTCCCTTAACATCAGTTCTGTTCATATCTGTTGATAATTGCCAGATATGCTGTTGTTTTCTTTTAATTTATGTGTTTACTAATAGCTTTTTTCAATTGGGGAGGAGAGGGATTTCTTATTTTAATTAACTTAGCTTTAGCTGTTTTGCACTGAAATATTTGAAATGTTCCTTGCTCAGAAGATATCTGGTTTAATATTTGCCATCTGGCATGTTATGCCAAGAGAATTAAGGAATAAAAAGATTTTAAAAAAATTATGCATTTAAAATGCAAATTGGAAAATAAACTATATGCACCCTGGATGATTTAATCAGTGTTTCTTCTTTGTTTTTAATTCTGGATTTACTGGTTTCATACAGGCTGGATACAATGATTGAAAACAGTTTAGGAAGCGGCAACCTTTCAGTATCTACACTCATCCTCCATCCATCCATCCATCCTGTATACCCACTTTTTTCCTGTCCGGGCTCACTGAGGTCTGCTGGTACCTATTCAGGTTGTCTTTGGTGAAAGGCAGGCCAGACCTTGGACAAGTCGCTAGTCCAACAATATGACAGAAGCACAGCAACTGGTCCTGTACAGTTTTGGCGACGTTACCAGTCTAACCTGTTAATGGCAGCCCTCTCCTTATCGATCTTAGGACTTTTTGGTTCACTGGTGACCTGTTCAGGATGTACCCCTGGTGGCATCTCCAGCAGATCCCTAAAATAGGAATAAGCAGGTATAGATGATGGACGGATGGATGGATGAACTTTTTGGTTGCCAGGATTCCAAATGCCCCCAAAGAGTCTGTCTGGAATTCCTTTATTTCATACTTAACCTTATTGAACTGGTATTTCTATCTAATTAGGTAAACTAGCTTACCCCAAATTAAAGCCATAGAAGTAATGACTAAAATTTAGTCTTTAATTGCTAATTTACTAATTAAGCAATTTAGCAGAGGGAAAGCATGCAGCTCAGTTTCATGATTTATTAGAAGTTAAAATCAGTCCAAAAGAAATAATTAAATGAATGTAAAGAGTCAAATATGAACTAATTTTATACTTTTCCAGCAGAGAGATAAGGCTTGTGCTTTTTTCTTTTTTTTTTTTTGTTTGAAATAATTTTAATTGCCCAATTCAGGATTCCCACCCACAGGTAAATGGCAAGGAATGACAGACGAACACCAAAAATCAAAGACTGTCTTCTTCAAACTTGTATAGAAAAGTGATGAAAATTGTGGACTAAATGTAGCTCTTACAGGATAAGTAGTGTCTGACAACTACCTCATAATATACATACAACATACATGCAACACTATAAAGCATATGAGTTTTAAAGCGTGACTAAAATGAAAATATTGCTCATTGCTGCTCAAAATAATGGGGTGTCGTGCAAAAAGATCCAGGATCAGAGACACTTCTACACCTGAATGGAGACAGAAAGAGAAAATTCACCGTCCTTGAAGGTGGTAGCTGGAGCCCAAATAACTTAAGAGGTTATTGTCTGTCCAGATGATGCACAATAAGCCCCAAAAGTACTCCTGAAATTTCTTGTTCATTCCCATTCCACCATCCCAAATGCTTTTTTTTTTCTTGTGTGTGGTGTTGCAAAAACATCTCTAATGAAATGCTGGAAGTTTTTTTCAAAAACTCCAGCTGTTGGTGGTTCTTCCTCCTGTACAAACACTGTTACAAAACATTTGTTTTGAGAATCAAAAAATAGCATAAAAGTCTGAAAAAAACTCAACCAATTTAGTCCCTTCTGGCGCACTTTCTTAAGCCACTTCCCCATCTATGCCTCCGCAGCTGAGCGGAAACCCTACAACACTACCACAATGATGTGGAAATTCCTGGCTATTTCAATCAAGGATTTTGGGTCACTGCAGATGGAAGGCAGAAAAGCTTAGCCATCATTTTAATTGCTATGTTTTTCTCATGATATGCTTTCTGGTACATGCTGTACAAAACACCACATGGTCATAAGCCAAATTAAAATATACATACTGAAGCAGTGACGTGCGGTGAGGTTCATGGCTGGTGAGGCACTGACTCCATCAGAATCAAATTTACAAATATGAACCCAACAGAGTAGATTATTCACCACCTGATCAGCAGCATCTAATGGGTTATGTTTCATATCTCATATGTATTTAATGAAAAAAAAAAAGATTTTGTAGACTCTAGCGGCCTTTTTGAAGATGGATATAGGGAGAAAACAAGTCACAGAAGCGGGGAGACGGGTGAGAAAATGTCACAAACACAGGAGTCAAACTCACAATCGACTGCTGGAAGTCCATTGACCTTAACCACACAACTACACTGCAAAAACTTTTTCCTTAATATAAGACATTTTGACTAGATTTAGGAATGTAGGTTACAGTATTCTTAAATCTAGTCAAAATGTTTTATATTAAACAAAAACAAAAAAATCTGCCAATGGGGTAAGAAAAAAATGCTTGGCTAGAATTCCTAAATGAGATATATGCTTTTAAAACAGGACCATTTGTCTTAAAACAAGTTTTTTTTTTTTTTTTTACTTTCTTAGAAATCAGTTTTTGCAGTGTATATGCCAGTTGTCATACCAGTCTTTTCAAAACCATATTATTATGGTCCACTTCCAAATGAAGTCCATTCACCAATCCTTTTGGTCAAAAATGTCTAACACTTCATTGTAGAAGTCTCCCTCATCTTCTTTCAGTTTTAAAATTCGATCAGTCTCATTGATCATTAACGCTTGCTCTGCAGCTGCAGAGTAGAATCTCTGGGCTCACTACTGCCCCCTACCATGAGGCAGGAGGACTGCAGCCTCATCTAGTGCCTTTTCACTGCTGTTTTAAGATCGCTGAGCACACAAAACAGGTTACACATATACATCAGCTAAGCTATGGAAAATCAGCAAGCATATATTAAAAGCGTTGAAACATTTTCTTGGCGACATACAGGGACAGTAACACGCTCTCATTACATGGCAGAGCACAGTTTGTGAGGGATTGCACAATCCAAGGTGAGGCTCCGCTTGCTGCTGCCTCACTGTGCGTTTCTTCACCTATTTGCACGGGAAATGAGAAAATTCAGCAATTTTTGATATAACATAACAATCAAAATTGTTCAAGTTAAATGGAAAATTAGTTAATAGTTTAAACCACTGGATAAATATAACCATTTAATTTATTTGTTTATCTTTTCATATTGACAGGTGAGGCTCTGCCTCCCCTGCCTCTTCTGTCCACACAAAACTGTGAGGAAGATGGAGAAATATGCAACTATAAAGATGCATGTGATTATTTACACCTGCAGTCTTCAAGTCACTTCTGAACTAATGGGCTTAAATGCACATGAGGGGATTCACAAGAAATTTTGATTAAGTATCAAAATGATGTCTTTACAAGAAAAACATGACACTAATGTGGTAAATACATTTACAACATGTCCATTAGTGGTAGTATCAGAACAGAGTAGGTGACAACTTTCTGTCATTATAAACCAAAGAGGAGAAACTGATAATAGCCATTACAGGCTTTCTAATAATTTATGATTGAGTTACTGCCTGAATATTGTGGCAGCGAGTGGAGGAAACAGGTTGGAATGAAGAATGAAGAAGGGTGAGTTTAAGAGAAGAGCAACTTTCATTTTTTTCTGAAATTATCTGGTTAAAATTATTGTTTATATTATTATTATTTTATTTTGCTTTATTTAAATTAGCTCTGGATCAGCTTTTTCTCTTTCTCATAAATGTTTCTGAACTTGCAAGGTGAGGGTTGTCTGATCATTTTTGCTTTCCCAGAGCTGATATTTTTTTTTCTGCATTTTTATTTGAAGTTTAAAGATAACAAGTCTGGTACTAATCTTGAAAAGGCCTTCACCTTTAGCAAGAAGAGAGAACACATTTTCTTTGAACACATTTCACCTCATTAGTAAATGTGGTACAGAGAAATCTGCTTTATTAATGCCAATACTTCCCTCTGCTTTCAAACAAATGCTGAAATGTACCCCAAACAAGTTCTTTTTCCAAGATCATGAGAACACACACAGCCTTTATTGAGGAAAATATTAAATATTAACAAAATACATCAATTATACAAAATCCCAATATGAACATCTGTTTTATTTTTTTTATGGGATGATTTGGGATTATTAGCTATTGCTGTGTTGCTTGCCATTTAAATACTGTTATATGATTTTTTTTTTTATAAAATATCACCAGTGACTGCCCATACCATTCAGCCAGGTTCAACTCAGAGTGTGTTCTTTGCTGCATGTCTTCCCCCTGTCCATCTCTACCTCAAACCCCTGTCAAGCTACTATCAATGAAGGCCACTAGACACACAATCTTTTTAAAAGTGCAGGCCGTTTAGGCTTGACAGGTTCATATGATAACATGCAGGGGTTAATCATTTCTCATGGTAACAAGTTTTAGTTGAAAGTTGACCATAGGAAAGAAAAGTGGGGACTGATTAGTAATTACAAGAATTGTAAAAGCATTTCCAAGTATCACTGTGCCACTGTTCAAAGCTGGTCTGTACCAGAAGATAAAGGATAGTGGTTATGGCATGCAGCTAATCAAGCTTTTTTATTGCTTTGTTTGTTTGTTTGTTTTTTCAGTGTTTTACGTCACTTACAAAGGCACCGCGTGGACACATGAAGTTTTTTCTCCACCTTTTTTAATGTCAAGGACAGAGAGGAATATTTACACCTGTACTGTTTTCATTGCTAGTGAAGTCACTAGCAATGTAATTTTGATAAAGTCATCAAATTAACCTTTAATTTAATGGAAATCTTGAGTGAAACCAGCTAACAAAATTCATATTTTAATATGTTCATTTGTACTGTAAGGTATTATAAGTAAGTCATTTCAAAGCTATTTCACGTTTATTAGAAAATAGAAAGAGAAGCTTTTGATAATTCAGTGAATTCAGTAAAACGTAACACATGACACGGGTTCAGCCTGTAGAATGACCTCCTAATCTTTCACTCAATGACTTAGATCTGCAGTCCATAATTCTAACCTGTGTACATACACCTGTGGTGGTAAACAAGGACTGTTGTTTGTCTTTACAAAAGCTGCACAGGAGTTGCACCATGACGATGAGAACACAGACAGCTGTGAGCAGGTATATATAGCTGTGTGCCTGCTTTTGAGAACCAGACCTCTTACAGGTCATCAGACACCTGAACCTTTTTCACCATGAACGTCGTCAGTGTGCTGTCCTGCCTCTGCCTGTTGCTGGCGACTGCTGCCAGCCAGTACCCTGAACCCTGTGGTAAGTATTTCTGATTATATTATGCTCACAAACACACACACTGAGGTAACTGTCACTTAAGGCTCTTAAAAGAGTAATTTAAGGTGTCATTATAGATAGTTATTACTGTGGGCAGGAAGGATCTCCTGTAACGGTCTGTGCTGCAGCAGACCTGAAGAATCCTCTGACTGAATGACTGTGTTGTCTCGAGCACGCTCAGGGTTGTCCATGATGTTTTTATTTTATGAAGTATCATCATTTGCACAATCAGCTCCAGAGGCTCCAGAACAGAAGATATGCAACATGTTGCTGCAAAAAATGAACGTAAGCCTCCTCAGGGAGTATCGATGCTGTTTATAAGAAGGAACATAGCCGACTGCTCCGTCCCATCTTAAGTATCTTCTCTTCTCCCTCCACGTCGTTTGAGGCCTGGGGCTTTAAACTTTTGTGCTGAGGGATTTACACCCCAAAGACATAATTTTTGTAAGTATATTGAAAATATATCAATTATTGCATTTTATAGGCCATAAAATGGAGTTACAACATAACAGGAACTTGACAATTTAAAGGGTTAAATTTTTAAAACATTCATCAATACTTTATATGCATGATGAGAACTGACAGTTAAAAAAAAACAAAAAAAGGAAAAAAAAACATTTTTCTGACAATATTTTTTACAGCATTTTTTAAAACTTGTTTTTGTTGCACGCCTTTATGTGTGAAGGGATTTTAATGTAATGTTCTTGAAAGGTACATCAAAGGGTTAATGCCTCTTCAACCAGTTGACCTATGTGGTATCGCAGTTTTTTCTTTTTCTTTTTAAACATGTTCAAAGCTGATTTTATTACATTCAGGAGTTAAAAACCAAATATAGGATTATGCAGAAACGGGAACAAAGTCCTTTATTTAACATAAAAGAAACAAAACTAACCTTTAAGGAATCCAAAAAGGCAGGATGACAGGGGAGAGGGGAAAGATGAGCCTTATATACACATGGGGGTTGACAATGGGAAGCATGGGACATAAATCTGAACTCAACACACAAAGAACAGACCTTCAATGCAAAATAGGAAGTTAACAAACAGGAAAACGAGGATAACAAATTTTCTTTGTTGTTGTCTTTACAGTTGTCCCACCACTCATGGATGGGTCCGTCTCGGTGGTGAGTTCGCTGACAGTACTGAAACACTCAGCTCAGTAGCTTCAGTCTCTGTATTTTTCATTCTCTCTGTTTGTCTCTCTGCTTCAGATGGCTGCAAATGGAAACATGATGTCAACAGGAACAATAGGCTATGATGCTTTGGGAAATAAGCTGCGAATCAGAAACTTTGGAGTCATCGGAAACGAGACGTATTCAGTGGACACGCTGATGCTTTTCCACCAGGTTATAAATACTGCTGAAACTGTGTTTTTCTTTAATTTCTTCTATCCTCTTTTTCTTCATTTATCCTCATATAACCCAGATACCACAAATGATGGTCTGTACTAACTTTTAGTGTTCAGAAACTATTCTTAAAAACTGTTTTGAAGTGAACTGAGACTGTATTTTCTCCCATCTTGAACATCAAACATGTAAATAGTTTCCATGTTTCTAAAGACTGGTCCCACATCTACTACAGCTTTCTCTTTGCAGCTTACCCAACTTTCACATTCTTACAGCATTCTCCAGTTAAAGCATTTCAAACATTTATTGGCAAACATTTGTTCTGTTTAAATATGCTCAATTTATTTATTAACATTTTACTTTGTCTGTAAATCACAGCCCAAACTTTACCTTCCATTGTTATGTTACATCACATCTTTGCTATGGTTATGACATCTCTGCTCTCAATATTTTATACAAGTAAAGCAAACAAACAAAAAAAGACCCTTGAAAGTGACAACTGTCATTGACTGGTTGATTTTGAGAGAGAATATAAGCATCAATGGGTACATTTAGTCAGGAAATTACTTTGTGGGAGCAACAGAATTCAGCTTTAAGTACAGCATCATCACTACTCTTTCACACTTAAATTCTGTTTAGGCAAGGCAAGTTTATTTCTAGAGCACAATTCATACACAAGGTAATTCAAAGTGCTTTACATCTATATAAAAATCACAAGAGGCAAATAAAATCATTCCATAAAACATATAAATAATCAATAATTAATTAAATTAAAAATGAAGAGTGCAGAGTAAAAGTATAATTTAAAATTTAAAAGTTAAGTAGAAGTGAAAGGGGAAAAGGCAAAAACAGCAGTTAAAACTATTTTGCTTTTGGTTAAAAAATTCAGGCTCAAAATAACTGTAAATTTGGAACTTTATTCAAATTCAGCTGAGAACAGGTGAGTCTTTAACCTGGATTTAAATAAACTTAGGGAGTAAAATTTCATTATATAACTTTGGATCAATTTAGTTACATTTTGAGGTATTTGGACAATGATATAATTTTCTCATATATGTGTGTGTGTGTGTGTGATCATATATATTTTTTTGGTTTGGTTTGTTTTTTGTTTTATTTTTTACTAATTACAGTTGGGTGGAGCCAACTCCTGCCAATATGGCATTTCCTGTTTCAAAACTCACAGAGGATTGGACCAACTCTATTTATGCAGTCTGTGGGAGTGCCCTATGTTTCACTTCCACATTTCATTCCTTTCAGAGATTTGCACACCAAAACCCCTGACTTATACTGTCACTGGAATAATGTCAGAAACTACTTTGTCAAAAACTACTCATGCTGTACCCAGGTGATACCAAATTAAACAAAATGAAGCCACAGTGTGTAATTAAAAATTGTAACTGCAACAACTGTGATAACACACCTCTTAAACATTTTTGTTTTTATTGTAGATTCTGCTTGACACGGAAAGCTTTCAAATCAAACAATAAAAGTCTTGATGGACTTTTATATTATGCTGTCATCCCTTTATAGGACAGCATAATAGGAAAAATACTGCTTAGATTTTTTTCTTCTTTTTCTTCCTGCAGGCTCTGCTTGAAGACAAATTTAGGCTTCCTGCACTAACCAGAAACTGGAAATATCAGTGACTGCTTTTTCTCTTTCTATCACTGGCCAATTACAATATTTATGAGAGGGACCTCATACTGGAAAAACACTGTTTTATTCTCTAGCTATTTCTTTTACCCCCTTGTAAGGATTTTTTTTTTCCTTTTTAATAAAACACCGCCAAGAAAATCACTCAAGCATTTGTCAGTGTAATTGTACAACACAATGCCATGAATGGTTATGAGCCTGCTGTTTCAAACTGCTGACAGGCAAAGAATAAAACACCTCACACTGAACAGGGGATTAGAACAGAGAAACAGAATGAGTTAGATAGTAGAAAGACAGCCTAAAGGAGAAAATGTGTTTGTGTATGTGTGTGTGTGTATTTGTGGATTCTCATTTGTATTATTTCTGTTGGGCCTTTAGAAAAAAATAATTTCATTTAAATTGAGCAGAAACAAAACATTGATTACACTGACCTTTCATGAACAAAATGAATGCTTTAAAAATGGTTATGGTGTGAACTTTATGTAACAATTCTGCAAGAGACATTCACCCCTGTGACAGGCTCAGATGTGTGGGCTTATCATCTTAGGTAAAAATGTGTATTATTATTTTTAAATCTATTCTACATTTTGGTTGTTTTATGAATATTAAATAGTTGTGATTGTGAATTTTGTGTTTGTTTAGATAATGGTGCCTTCTCTTTAATGTCAGGCAAGTTAAACTAATGTTACTGATGTCGAGGATCATTTCAGAATATGAATGTAGCTGAGTTTTGTGGGAGGTAGAGTAGATGCAGTGGGTAAAATACGTATTAAATATGTCCATTTTTGCCAGTAAATATATTTTTAAAGGCAGCATTAACATGCAAACTGTCGCTAGAAGTTGGTTACAACCCATCCAATCCACATGTGAAGAAATCCAACCAAAGAGGTGAATAAATTATGTGTAATAATGTAAAATGACACAGGAGAATAAGAACTGAACATGCTTACTTACAGGTGAGCACTGATTACTGATAACTTCTGCTCTACTATAATTCCGAAAAGGTTGCATTGTTTATCTTACGACGTTCCCTTGGGAATGTCAGCGCATCTTGGCAGGTTCGTCACAAACAAATCCTTTATAAAAATTCCTTAAAATATGCTAATCTGAACTCATAAATGTGCAAATCTGAACTTGAAAATGTGAAAAAGATACTCATGAAAGTGACATTGTGGCAGTTGAGTAGATTTGAGGGGCAAACGCCAGCTAAACAATGCCTGTAGACATGTGGCAACTTGCGCAACGGTCACTCTGTCTTGAACTAGTCTTGGCAATTTTCACAAATCTCTTCAAATTTCCACAAAATGTGTGACATTTTAAGAGTCTATCCTCTCATTGATCACTGACACTTGCTCTGCAGCTGCGGAGTAGAATCTCTGGACTCATTACTGCCCCCTACCATAAGGTGAAGCGAGGCAGGAGAACTGCAGCCTCACCTAGTACCTCTTCACTGCCATCGCTGAGCACACAAAACAGGTTACACATATTATATAGATCAGCTAAACTGTGGAAAATCAGGGAGGCATATTAAAAATGCTTGAAACATTTGACCGGCAACATATAGTAACACACTCTCATTGCATAGCAGAGGACAGTTTGTGAGGGATTGCGTAACCCAAGATGCGGCTCAGCCTGGTGCTGCCACACTGCGCGTGATTTTTAATTAAAATACAATCAAAATTATTTAAGCTAAATGGAAAACTTGTTTATAGTTCAAACCATTGGATAAATATAACCGTTTAATTTATTTGTTGATTATTGATTCTTTCCATGATCTCCTTACTGCACATCACTGCAAACAACAGCCATATTTTCCAGAGAAATCTCACTAGAAGTCTTTGTCTCTGTTTAAACAGTTCTAACCAAATAGCTATACCAACAACTCAATTCAAACATACTTAATAATCCTTGCAGGAAAATTAACTAATGTTTCAATATTAAATACATTTTCAATAATTAATGTTTATGGCAGAGGGCAGTTTGTGTGGTGAAGATGCTGGAGAGTGGTACAATGATGGGTGTCTGCAGGCAACAGTGGCCATGGTTCCTTGCAAGTCTTGGGCTGCATTTATACAAATTAAGTTGAGGATTTGGCCCCAAATTCATTCTGCTGCAGGACCCCAAATATACAACCAATGCAGTTAGGAAAAAGTATCATTAGGAAAAGAATATGGAATACTGGTAAAGTTGGTATGGCCTCTACAGAGCCCAGAACCTCATCAAATCTGCCTGATTACATGAAGTGATAGAAGGACTTGAAGCAGTTCACATCTACAGAAGACCTGCAGATAGTTCACTGAGATGTTTTAAACCCTAACCCCCCCTTCTGACTTCCTTCAAAAGCACAAGTTGTAGCTGTTTTGAAGGCAAAAGGGTGGTCACAGCAAATCTTGATTTGATTTAAATATTTTCTTTACTTTGCCCAATTATTCTAATTATTTTTGATCAATTTATTTAAAAAAAGAAACATTTAAATTGAATATAATTGAAAACATTCTTACTTTACAGCATTTATTCTCACCTGCCTAAGACTTTTTGCACAGCAGTGTGCATCTGCTGAGGATGCCTTGTGGCCTGAGAAAAATGTGGGACACCCACAAAGAAGCAGGATATATATTTTGGGGGAGAAAGCAGTTTAGAGTAACTTGGTTAGCTTGCTCCCACCTATGTCTTGACTCCAGAACAGACTCCAAACAGCACTATAAATCCTTCTGTTTTCAGAGTGTCTACTACCACTAGAGATACCCTTCATTTGAGATTATGCTAGGCCATCATTGCCGAGCATCTTTACAGCACTCATCCCGTAAACAATAAATAATCATTTCTGGGGAAACTGTGTGTGTTTCATAAGCTTCTGTCCACACTAACAGTCGTTCTGGCTTCCCAGCGACATGGAAGACTTGAGAAGCTTCAGTTTTGGAAAATAAGAGACATTGATAGATGTTTAAGCAGAAAATAATTCTCAGAGGCAGGTGTGTATATACCGAGGAACTCAATATGAATGTTTTTTGTATGTTTGTTTGGTTTTTGGTCAGGGTTTGGTCAAGTGTGCTTTCATCCTTTGTTGGATAGTATCAGGATGGATTCATTTGCTATCTCTGCTGCATGTAACTAATAACACGCCCATGTTCTCTTCTATTTCAGCCCACAAAGTTACTCATATGTCCTGTGGCGAGTTTTAAAGTCTATGTAAACTTGGCTAATAGCCTTTTGCTTTCTGTAAATGGATGTCACATTAAATTAAGCCCCTTCTTTGATTTTATCCCATTCCCATCAGGGTTTCCAAAGCACACTGAAATTTCCTTTTGATCATTTGCCTATGACTCCAGACATCTGTGCCTGGGTGTACTTGAGTTTTCTTTTTAACGTGCCTACAATCCATATACTTACTGGACTGTACACTTTACTTGAGGTGCATGAGCTTTTTTGTTGTGCACAGGTTTCCATCTCAAAGTCCAGGTACGATAGTATCTGGTTGTCCATATCAAGTATTGTCTCTTAAATGTAAAGGCTGACAAGTCAAATTTACCAATCCATACATAAGCAAATGACATCACCAGTTAGTTCAACCTGCACAGTTGCATAAATATAATATTTTATTTTTATATCAAACAATTAAGCTGATCTCTTAATTTGTTACCCCATCACTAATCTGTCCAAAATGTTAACTTTTCCAAGGTTGTTCTTATAAATATCTATGTGTGTGTGTGTGTGTGTGTGTGTGTGTGTGTGTGTTTCCATAGAAAATGATGAGATTTGTTGCTGTGTCCCCAACAACTTTGGGGACATAGCTATAGTGGGTCAACTATGAAATGTTGTGACCTCATAACATCATCATAGACCCATTCAAATATGTTATTATAGCTATATTAACTTGTCATTATGTGTAATAAAATACATTTTATTAACTTTGCACACACGTTTTTTTAAGGATAGATAACGTTTAAACGTTCAAATTGAAATGCCATATAACCATTATGCACAACAGATCTTCTTCTTCTTCTTAATTAAAGGTTTAGTGTATTACTGTGTCTCGCTTTTGTGAGTTTAGAAAGCTTATGATTCAGGAGTTAGGACTAATTTAGATGACTGACACCACACTTATTTTCACTTGTCAAATACATCCTTGGACTCGTACACACACACCTACAATGCACATACTACTAGAAGAAAAAAACCAGCATCATGTGTGTTTGTAATATCCATGATGGAGACTCACGCTGATCTCCCCTCATCTCTTATTATTTCATTTTGACTTTAATTATTTTTCAAGATTGATCCTTGAACATGCTACCTCTTCAAGAAAAGAATGTTGTCTTAAAAATGAAGCAGAAATGTTGTTTTTGCACTGCATTCCGACAACTAAAAGTAACACTAAAACTACAGACTCGTTAGTTAAACTAAGTAAAACTAAACTGAGATCACCAAAAAAAAATAAAAGAAAAGCAAAAGAAAAAGAAAAACTATTAAAAAATTCAAAATTATTATAACCCCAGTCAAGTGTCAGCAACAGAACCGGTTGTGAGTTAAACTATAGAAAAACTACCTTTGAAATGAAAATTTAGTCGCACAGTTGGCTGAGTTTTATGCTGTTAAACATATTTTAGTACTTTTACGAGGTTTACAAGTCAGGGAGTTAAATTAGTGTGTAACTAACAAGAATAGTCTCATTTACTAATTTGTCCAAGCTGACAAGCTCAGTTGATCCTCAGTAAATTTGACATTATGTTTTACAGACATTGTTCTTGGACAAGAAATAAACATGTATATGATGTCTTCATTTTTAACTGGTAACATTTTTTCTTTTATAAATTTTCATTATCTATGAAGAATCTTAATTCAAGTGATCAATGCCAAAGAAACCCTGGCAGCAGCGTTCATCATCATTTTCTCTTAAGATAGGTCTTTTAAGTTAAAATTAATATTTTAGATTATGTTTTCTCACAGACAAGAACTTTTAAGTGATGATTAAAAATCCCTAAATCTTTATGCATGTACATTCACTGTACATGTGTGTCCCAAATGTATTTTGTAAGTGTGGAAATTTGAATGCCATGGTGAATTAATAAT
>JBAMYA010043283.1:0-13557 GCA_037176975.1 Arrhamphus sclerolepis
GCTGGGATAGGCTCCAGCAGACCCCCGTGACCCTGCACAGGAAATAGCGGGTATAGATGATGGATGGATGGATAATGAATTTCTTATGTTATTAACTGTCTTAGGACACTTATTAAGAACTGTTCAGTAACTAAACGAGCCTGTATATCCTCCATACACCTTACCAAGTTTTAGTCAAAATCTGAGCAGTTTTTTTTTATAACAGTCAGAGAGTGTTTAAGGCACTTTTTGCCACATAGCTATTTTAGAGGCCAGGGTTCTCACAGTAACACTTTAGAGAGCATTTCTTGAGGCACTTCAGAATTTTGAAACCCATCGTTTGGCTGAGTGCAGCTTCAGACAGAGGTAAACCAGAAAGTAGGGGTGTTCAGCCCATTCAAAGTAAATGCAGAGAAAACAGACTGCAGCATGGAAAATGTGGTAATAATGCTTTTCCCTCAGAAACACCATTAGCCACCAGCTGTTTTTCTGTCTTTCAGACCGCTGCCAAGCAATCTACACATCTTCCACGCAGAAAAGCCTTGTTTACCTCATCTCTCCCAGGAACTTTACAGCACCTTGCTTAATGATTAAAAAGAGGGACAGCAATAAGATGAGAAACACAGAAACATGTCATCTTGTCTGGTTTTTGACTCTTGTGTCTCTTATTAATCTTATTTTTTTTGTCATATTTGCTTCAGCTGTGTCGAATACCATTTTTGAAAATCATGTCAGTAAAAGATTGGGAGACCCAGGAAACCTTTAAAACAGTGAGAGGAACTGAAAACTGAAACGAGGAACGTCCAAAAGCAGAACAGGCTTTGAGGACGAGCAGGTTAATGAGGCTACTGGGATGAAGAGCGCAACTGGTGTTATGAATGTTGAGTAATGAGTTTTATAAATTGCATAAACCAGTGTGTTTGTCTGCAAGAGTGAAGAGAAGCGAAGTTAGCCGCAGGGGTGAGTACAGACCAGAAGGTGCGCTGGTGACAAATTCAATAAAGTTGATGCAAAGGAATAAAAATACTAGTTTTCAGTCTTATCTCACCTTTAGTTTTAATTGTATTTATTCAGACTTGCAGCTGCACAAGCCAAAGACTACCTGCAGTTTCACTGTATACCTAATGTGAAATTATTCTATTCTATTCAATTCTATTCTATTCTAAAGAAAAAACATATTAATTTGTATTTGCATTTTCGATATTGTCCCAGTTTTTATTTTATCTATTGTTGGGTTTGTTAATATTTTCTGTATTCTTTCACTTTTTTTTCTAAATTTTCCTGAAGATATTTAAAAGTAAACAGTGTGTTGTCTTTACATCAACCGCATAAGCAGTTCTCTAAAGCAACACTCACGCTGGGCCTGGAAGAGTTTTACTGTCTTTCTTTCTTCTTTTTTTTTATTTTTTATGATATGGTTCAAAATGTTTGTGAGCAGCAAGAAATGCTTTGCTGTAGATTCATCATGCTCTCACAACTGATAATACAGCTATGGTGGCATTTGGGAGGCAGGACATGATGAGAAACTCTTCCAGAGAATGGAGATGCCGTGGAGACTTTCCTTCTCACAGGTCACCCCCTCTGAACCTCTCTGGAAAGTTCCAAGGCTGCATTTTATAAGAAGGTTCTCCTCATCATCCACAACTCCAAAACCCAGAAACAGCAGTCTTACAGTTATATTCTATATTCTTACTTTCATGAAGTCGTCCTGTACTTTGTGCACAAAGCATTTTTAATTTTGAGAGCAGCTTCTCAGAAGAGCCCAAGTTTCTTCCAAGTTTCAAATTATGCCTCACCTAATTTCTTTTTCTAACAGTAAATAAAATGTCCATCCTCCACTTTTTTAGAAATCTTAAAGAAAGCAGCATGTATCACTGATTCACATATACAGTAAATGAAAGATGGCCACCGTATCTACTTCTGTCTGATAACCATATGTGCATCACAAAGATTAATGATCATTCAAAATGTCATTTATCAGATGTTACTGAAATCATATAAGATTTGTTGAGTTAAAATGGTAATGGAGTAGCTAACTCAACTAAAATAAGGAACTCTTGATGATGTTTGTGCTTTCACTCAGCAGCACGCTCACGACCCTCCCAAAGCTCAGGACAGAAGGAGGATAAGATGGAGAAAGTATTTAGCTGTTGACGAGTTCTCTGTGTTGTTGTTGTTTTGTTATGATGGATAGTGCACACTGAGTGCCATGATGTGTGTGTCTCTGGGAGTACTGTGTTGTGACCAGTTGGGTCGCTCATCGATTCCAAGCCATCTCTACTAAAGCACTAATAAGACACTTGACATTTTCCCTGGTGTTATATTACTCCCATTGTGCGCTTCTTCCAGCCCTTCCAGTTATTGAAGAAAGGGGGAAATGTGTGCGTGATTGTGTGTATTCTTTTGTTCTTTGTGTCTGTCTGGTTTCTGTGTCTCTATTTTCCCATCCACATGCCTCTGTCTGTGACATTAATAAGTCTATTACGTTTGGCTTGAAGTTTGTGCACTTGCACTCAGCTTTTCATATGTGCCTGTACATACATATGCCATAAAACAAACAAACAAAAAAAACATTACAAATCCTCTTTGGGAAGAGGGCTAAAATAAAAATGTCACCTTGGAGACTTGCTGAGGCTCAATTCCCTCTGGTAAAATCTGGAACATCATCTGCTTTGGAGTGGAGTCATCAGTGAATATGGTCTGATCTGTCTAAGGAGGAGGATTAGATGCAGTGCTGGTGATGAGATCAGCAGAGGCAGATGGAGTATTTATTCAAGTGAGAACTTTGAAAAACCAAGTCAAATTGGTGTGGAAACTGGCTGTACTGTGTATTCATTCTTAACTTGGCTGCCAACAGTTTTAAGTCACTACTGCAAGCTGCAGCCTCTCTGAAATCAAAGATATGAATAAATTAGCTATCACGTCTAACATATTCTGCAGCATCGCTAATTGGAACTCAGCAAAATTTACACTTTATGAATTTGTCATGCGGCCCACTTAACATATTAAGTTTCCCAAAGTGGCATACACCACTCTGCTATGTGCATTATAGCATTTTAGTTTGACAGTCAGAGAAACTGAGAGCTGCAATTGTGCCTGTTATCATCAATTTACAAAAGTTAAAGTACACCACAACATGAACAAATTGAACAGGTAGAACATGGGTGAGCATGCTTCACCGTGCTGGAGAGAGAGTTTTAATAGAGTAATATTACTGTAATGCAGTGGTTCTCAACGTGAAGGCACTCCAGGGGGTTCGTGAGATTTTAAAATATACATATATTTAAAAAGTAGCATCCATGCAAGAATCCTTTAAAAATAATTATTTGATAAATATATTAAATATTATATTATTTAAAAATATAAGTTCATAAAATAAATTTATAGGATGCTATTCAGTTTCATTACTCTAAAACCCCAGAGTCTCCCCCCAAACCAGGATGGTTCGACCCAACCTGTCATATGCTGCCTGGCATCACCTGTCAATCACTTGGATCAATGATGAAGTCGTGGTTGAAGCATAGCAGCAATTATTTTGAAAACACGGAGGGACAGGTGGTTTTTGATTCTTAAAAAGATATTTCAAGATTTATATTTGGTTTTAGCAATTATTGCTTTTATTTAAAAATAAGTTAATGATTTATTTTTGAGAACAGATCTTTACTATTATCTCAAAAGAGAACAGTAATTATTTTTATGTGCACAAATCGTTATTTATAATGAAGTTAATTATTTCTTTCTAGTTATGTCGTTTTATTTCCAAATAGTTTGAGAGACCACTACAAATGAGCAGTGTTTTGCACATTTATAAAGATTTTAAATGGTTATATGGTCACTGTTTTCACTAAATTAGTTTGAGTCACCACATTTTAGTAATGATAAATATTTGCAATACATTTAGTTATGGATTAGTAACATTTGAAATGTTCAAAATATATATATTTTTTCAAATGTTTGAATTTTGTTCGTTTATCAGTTTCAAAGTTCAATAAATCAGTCACTGATGGCATAGTGCTCTGTTTTAGGACTTTTTTTTTCTTTTTACAACCAAAAATGCTTTGTGCTGGTTGGGGGGAACTTAGCTGAAAAACATATTTCACAGGGGTACATGACTAAAAAAAGGTTGAGAACCACTGCTGTAATGCAAAGAGCCACTAATCAGCATGAATGAGATGAAATGTAATCCTGAGCTTGGTATGTCAAAGCAAGTGACCTCCATGATAATAAAACTGAGGGAAGAAAATACAAAATAAATACCTTTAAATGTTCCTATTTTCTCTGCATATCAGGATGAACTGAATGTCTCACAACACAGTGCCTCAAATCCCCTCCAGAGGGGGAAAAAAAACAACAACAACAATAAAAAAAACCCAGCTGAGTGCAGACAGCTGAGCATGGGGGATATACCCCCTCTAGAGAAGTCATATTCAGACTGATAGGCTTGTGTGGAATTCAGTGAACCTGACAGCACCTACTACCCCCCAAGGCTCTGCTCCTTCCTTATTGGTGCAATTCAGATACCTTAGGGGAATATTCCTCCCAAGCTATCTTCAGCATTTCTTAGTTGTTCCTTTTAGAGGTCTGGGTGCCAAATCAATTTCAGAAGGCTTTTACACTTCAGTAACTTGCTTCCTTGGTGCCTGCATTTGTGACTTCCAGCAAATCTCAGAGCAATATATTTCATTACCATATTTAGGTTTTTCAATTTGGTATGTAGAGTCAAACATAGACTATATTGAATTGTAAACTGAAACTCGATGCATCCAAGCTGAATCCCAGTGAGAGTCTTGTTGTCCGCAAATCCCCTCTTCTCCTCCTGTGTATCCTGCAGATGAGTTTACAGCTGGACTGAAGTCCAGACTGGGCTTCATTAATAGATCACAGCAAAAATGGAGATTTTCTCCAGGGACACATCATGTCACATCACTGTACCATGCTCATCTCAGTAGTGAGAAGCACATTCATATTTATATTAACCATTACAGGCTCTCTACATGAATAAGAAAAGGTTCAGGCTAATGGCACAATGCCTCTTGTCATATGGTGCATTCCATTTACCACTGAAGTCAGAAATACGTCCCCAAATAATGAATGTGATTGGGATCTTGTCTGTGTCAATTGTAATAACCCTGTGGTGGCAGAGTGTGGGGGGAAGGTGACTCAGCGGTTCAGGAGACAGCACCTGGGAGGGACTGACTGGCACACCTGCACTGCATGCCAACCAAGATTTCCTCCACTCTGGTTCTTGAGGTCTGCAGACCAGCAGCCTGGTCAGCTATGGCTGTGCATTATGTATAGTGTGGTTTTTGAAATAAAGACGAGTTAATTCCAGTCTGTTGTTGAGGAGTTTTATGCTGACTAATATCTGAGTAATAAGTGGCAGCTGAACAGGGACAAAAATGGACCTGTGTCAAAAGATAAGGACGAAAAGAGAGACAAAGGCAGAGAGAGGGATAGAGAGCACAGCAGAAGTGAAGAAAGATGACACAACAGGGAAAGGAAGAATAAGAGACAAGGAACATCCAGGGATAAAGATCGTCCAGACAGAAGTAAGACTAGAGACACACACTGAGGCAGATGCTCCAGAAATAAGAGTTTTAGGAGAGACCACAGCAAAGATAGATCCTCTCACAGAAAAGACAGAGAAGCTGCCCAAAGATGACGACGCAGCAGCAGCTCTGACAGCGATAGAGCAAAAGAAAAGAAGAGCCCAAAAGCTTTCGTTCTAAAAGAAGAAGCAAGAGTGATTTCAAATCCAGACAGAACCACATCCTGCCACCACAGACCCGTAGAAAAGCTTCCAAATGTATTCATCTAGTGCTTGACGACAAATGTACTGAAGTGGAAACAGATTTCTAAAAGCAAGTTGGGTCCATAGCTTTTGGTATGAACATGACAAAGTCGGCTCTCCGTTTGGCCAGTTGGTATGTGAAACAGCAACCAAATTTGGGTATCTGTGGTTCAGCTGGTAGACTTGGTTGTCCAACTGGAATGTAGGCATAGTTGATCCCTGGCCTGAAATATGTTGAAGTGTCCTTTGGTAGGATGCTCAACCGCAATTGTGAAAATAAAAACAGGGACAGTGCATAATTACAACTACATCAGAGTTAATGAGTAGCTAATTTGCATAATAGTCAAAAATAATACTGTAAATAGGACATTTAAAAACTTTGGACAAGGACAAACCAACAATAACTACAAAACAACAGCAAAAAAAAGATCATGACAGTACACCAGAAAACCAGTCTCAAAATTACTGCGTATGAGTCACGTGTGATATCAATATATTATATATGTTGATATGCACACCCATTTGAGTCCATGAATAATCCTGAACAATAAATCTGGAAAAAAAACAAGCCCAAAACTTAAAAAGTTATTGTGATGAGGAAAGTTGTATTTTTTCAGGATATGACAGTGATAATATTTCTGTGGTTTTATTACCCAATACGATTCAAATCTGTTTATCTAGAGAATATAGTGGCTTGATGGTGGTCATACCTGCTTGGAACCAAGTCGTTATGCAATATGACAAGGAGGGAAAATCATATCATGAAGAAAAAGATTTACTCAGATTGATCAATAGATTTCTGGTTACCTTTCTTATTCGTTTTTTTTAATACGCTTAAATATCTAACGTGTCGCTGTGTTGATAGCATCACCATTTAATGAAATATCTGGAACAGCTATATTGTTAACTTTTGATGTTAAGTACATGCAGGTTGACACTTACATTAAGAGTTAAACATGAATTTGTAAACCAATCAGTCACCTTGTACAATGCAGCTGTTAGCTTAATTGCAACTGGCTCTTTTGACCTTGCTTGAGTGAAAATGGCTGCATCGTCATTCATTTGAATATTTATATCTGGACTAGCTTGTGTAAGGTCATTCATTTGCATTTCATATATATATATATATATATATATATATATATATATATATATATGCCAAATAATGGTATAGACCCTTGAGGGCCCCAGTTGTACAATACATGTTTGCTGAACACTTGTCACCAATTTTAGAATACTGTTTTCTCAGATTTAAATAGGACTCAATTACATTTCAGTTAATTTTAATCTTGAAATCTTTGACAGTAAGACGGGGTCAAAGGCCTTTGTAAAATCCAAAAACACATCCAACCACACCATCACTGTCAAGATAACATTTAATCTGTTTCACAAAATAACAAATTGCAGTTTCTGTAAAATGATGCTTACAGAAACCAAACTGCATTGGTTGTAGATTGTATTTCAGTTCATTTCAGTTCAATTTTGTAGCATTTATTTACAACAAAGTTGTCTCGAGGTTCCTCTGAGAAACTGAGAGCATGACCCCCGAGCACATGGCAAAACCTAGAGCCTCATTTTTTTTCTGTGTATCCGTTGATATGCAGACGTGCAGAGCCCTCTCCGGTGTTGCAAACCCTCTCTAACCATCTTTCCAACAGATGGCTGATACTTTCCCAATTTTAACTATCTGTCAAAAACGATGGAGACCCTACGGATAGAGCACATCTGTGATTAGTCAGCTAACTACTCATTCTTCCGGTTTCCTCATCTCATAGCAACAACACTGCCATATTCAGAGGAGCAGATTGAGGAACGTTTGACAAAAAGAAAACCAAAGATATGAGCACCTTTACAAACCCTCGCTGAAGGAATATAAAGATTCCCATGTTACATATAATCTGTGGAAAGAAACTGCAGGCAACGTTGATTTGGAGGTGGGAGGCTGGATGAAGCGGAGGAAAAAGAGGGACAAATTTGTCTGCATCAAAAGAACGATGAAGGGTAGCATTGGTGATGCAGGGGAATTTTGAAGAAGGACCAGGAGGAATGTACACAACAGCCCGGAGAATTTGTGACTTGTGACTGGGAGCCTGGCATATAAAGACTTAACATCAGCCCCCTCAGCCTGTGCTTCTAGGAATATGATAATAAGTATGAGTAGGTGGAGCCGATTCATTCAGACTAATATAATCTTCTTACTGCAGCCAAGTTTCTGTAAGACAGAGAGGGTCAAACCGATGATCAGAGATCAAATCATTTACCAAAAGAGCTTCAGAGAAAAGATATCAGTTATTGAACAATCTGCATTTGATCATCATATTTCTGTCTTCAGTCAATTTACTGATTTTATCTGGAATTAAATACGACGGAGTCACATCTTATCCATAATTAAATTTAGATTTTTTTTTAAATTTGAATGGGTAAATGTTGATGGATCTATAATTTGATGGTGGAGTCTGCATCCTTAACCAAAATTATTAGACAATGTACAAAGTTAACAATGAATGTATTAAAGATTGTTGCCATTTACTTTTTGTCTGAAGCTTTTACTCTCCTGTCTAGACAAGAATCACTTCTTGGTCAACTTTCTTATGATCAATGTCAGGTTATGATCTCACATACCTGTTACCAGATTAAAATGTATAGACAGAATGTATGTAGATTATTTCTGCAATGACTGAGCAATCCTTGTAAGATCTTGATTTATTCAAGTAAGATTTGAGTACTTATCTATAATTTTATTACACGAGTGGTCATAAACATCATGGTATAAACCAACAACAAGGAAAAACATAATTTTAACAGCAATGCTTTCCAGGTCTTGGAAGAGTTTAAGATGTTTCTCCTCACAGTTAAGATGTACCCTCACATACAAAAGAACTCCACTTCTGCCTAATTTTCTATCCTCCCTAAAAGCTTATAGCAACAATGGACCCACGGGATGTTTCTGAAAGGAAAAGAAAGTCCAAGTTTGAATAAGTCAGTAAACTTTCCACCTGCTTTGTTTTGGATACAATGCTTTTCATGTTTAAATGGACGCCAAACAGGCCTTATGGTTTGCTCTGTTTATTCCAAAGGACTCCAAAGAACCTTTTTTTAAATCCTTGAACCAAATGAATATAAAATAATAATAATAATGATGATAATAATACTAATATTAATAATAATAAAGATAACAGAACAGTAAGTATAGTTTTGCCTTTCCTCAGTTCAACAATCAGTTCAACATTTAGATGTATGTTCATTTTTTTTTTTTTGTAGGTCATTTATGTGACTCAGCTGGGACCATTTAAATACTGTAGTAGTTGTGGTTTTTTTTCAGCATTTAAGACATTTAAATCAATTATATGGTAATTTTGGTGTTTAAAAAGACACTTTAAATGCAATGTTGCTTTTATGGGTTGTTTCAGCTTGTGGTTTTTAGGAGAACTGATCCATCAGGCAATGGAAGAAATCTGCCAAGTCCAAAAATCTAATTTTGTTGTCAGTTCAGAGGAGTACTTCATTTTTATTAAAAAACACCTAAAAATTCCCAGTGAGGATGCTCTTTCTTGATGTATTCTTCATAATCCGGATTATATTTACTATTTTTCTTTTTAAATAATAAAGGATTTGATTTCAAAATCTCAATTATACTGTAAAAGTGTAAAAACCTTCTGTGATTGCAATGCACAAGAAACTCACTAAAGTGATAATGGTCATTCATGTCATAATTTATAATCTTGTGCTTTCACAAGGGCAAACATAAGTATTTGCAGGGTGATTTGTGTTCCGTGTCTTCAAACGACTTTAAGCAAAAAGCAGCTGTAAAAGCAACAGTCATAGCACATCTCAATAATGGCAATCATAAAATTCAGCACCAAAGAAAAGGTCATCTTTAATGGCAGCCAATCAACACTTTGCGCCACTCAAAGTACCCAGCTTTGATAGTAAATCTCTCTAACAGGAAAAGTCTAGTGAGCAATTTCTTTAAAGTAATTAACAAGATATTCCACAGACATGTGGTCAATATATGTTTCTTTAAAACAACCATAGATTCCTACAGTCATTTCTATTGAACTGAATTCAATTCAACTTTGAATAGCATCTATTATAATACAAATTATAAATGTATTTCAGAGAGCCAGAGCAGGACCCCGGGGCAAAAGTTAATGGTACGAACCAGTGGGAGGTAAAAACTCCCCTACTGGGAGAAAACCTTTAAGCAAAACAGTGGCAAGGACCTTCAGCAGGACCTGGCTCATAAGGAGACCTTCCTGATGAAGGTCACACCTCTAGAGTTTGAACTCTAAACCAGTGGCCCAAGCAAACTCCATGTTTAATTCTTAAGATGCTAACAATAGCTTTCATGCTCGCTCAGACTTATTGACAATTTTGCCCATTTTGAAAAAATAGTTGAGACCGCCTTGTCAGTTTCAAACAACTTACAGCAGAAACAGAAGACTGCATTAGCAGACACAAGCCATGGATGTGATACACTGACGGCACCAACTTTCCTGGTGTAATTAGCGGGGGTGAAGTTGTACTGTGAATTTTTAATCAAAGTTTAAAGTCATACTCCTCTCCCTTGCTCTTACTTGCATGCTCATTCTCATTTAACAGTTTTGCCCTCTCACTTTTCCCTCACTTTCATCTATATATTGTTACTGTCACTTGATTTAAAATTTTACCCTCATTTTAACTTTTGTTTACCCCGAGCTCATGCATTAGATATTCTTATTTCACATTTCACTTCAAAGAACTGAAGGTCTGTGGTTATATGTGTAACCCTAATCCCATGTAACAAAACTAAAAGTGGGTGTTAAGTACTATGAGACAGGGCCTGAGTTCTTATGCAAAATATTTTGGGTATGAATACTTCCTAGTTAGATTATTAAAGACCACCACCACAACTGTAATTTTATGCAAAGATCCCCTAACCGGGTATTTATTTCACAAATGAAATAAAATAAAATGTTTTCTTAAAAATTAAAATAAAACACACAAAGACATGTAAGAAAATAAAATGGTACAATAAAGTAAACTGTTCTCTCTCTTAAAAAAAAACATTAACCAAAAATTCAGTGCCTTTTTCAAAATACTTCAAATTAAGTCACCACAGTTTAAATAAACAAAATTCTTCAACAGAATATCAGTGGGCCAACACACACTTCAGCTCCTAAAACCAACTATTAGGTCAAACCGTCGCAGGTCCGTTCCGCTTGGGTGTGGTGAGGCCTACAAACTGTTATGGCCGTTTCACTCAAAACTGAGCATCAAATGATGAAAAAGAAAAAAAAGGCATGTGCATATATAAGTTTCATGAGTACTCACAAACGCCCATGAGTTGGTTAGTCACAACAAGTAGTGGGGAAAATTCCAAGTGTGATGGCAGTCACAGTTGAGCAGGTAGCAGGCGCTAGTGCAGATAACCACGCGGAGTGAAAACAGCAGGGCCCATCCACAAGACGAACCTCTTCACCTCTCTCTCTCCACGGCATCCATCCCCTTCAATCATATAAAGTCCATTGAACCACGATACCGCACGTTATTTCTTGACGAACTAACATTAGCTTGTTTAAACAGACATTAAAATATGGCACGTTAACATGAGATGCTGCGCTAACCAGTAGGCCACTAAATAGCTTCACATGTCATGTCTGTATCACTATAACAGTTCGTTACAGTATAAAACTCAAGGCGCACACCTATTTACCTTTTTTCCTTGCAGATCAAAAAAAGCTATTATCAGGACCACGCATAGTCGACCTCAATGATAAAACTTGATGCTCTCTGCAACCTGATGCCTCTAATCCTTCTCCAGCTGATGTCCGTCTTTCGCTTCCCACAAGCTTCAACCATCTCACAACACACCGCCGCATCACGTATCTTTTCAATCAAGGCCTGACAGGCTAAAATAGCTTTATCCCTTGCTATTACAGATAATGTACACATTAGTGTGCCTAGATAAGTGTGCGTCATCTAAGAAGACGGTTAGCAAGACTGTGTGATGCGGCGATCGAAAAGCACCTTGTGTTGCATTTTTTTGTAGGAAAAGTGCTATATAAATAAAGTTTTGATTGATTGATTGATATTCTCCTGCTCCTCTGACATTGCTACACTGAATGATGTTTCCTGCAGTGATTTAATAGACTATAAGATCATTTTGTTTTCTTGAGATCTAAAATTAATTATCTAGTTATCGCGGGAAAACGGAGGAAAAAAAGTAACTCGTTATCACGAGAAAACAGCGGAGTTATCTCATTATCACGTGAAAACTGGGGGAAATAAAATGTATGTATGTATGACCCTGTAGGGCTTCCGTACATTTCAAAAGGACGTGCAAACAGTCTGTACACATGACTGGCCGTGGTTATTAGCACAAGAAGGAGACAGGAGATGCAGAGAACATATTATTCACCCTTGTGTAAACATTTTTGCGATGAATGAGGAAACATTAAAACATATCGCTGATCCAGCATTGCCATTTTGGAGCTGTTGGAGGAACTCCTTTCTAGTGTACACTTTTTTTCTTTCTTTTTTTTAACATCTGGGCATTCCATAGGCCTATAGTAGCTGCAGCTGGGACCTCCCAATCATTTTTTGTTTCCCTCAATCGCAGCATTTCTCAGGAGCTTGAATGCACAGTGAATGCACCAACTTTGTGCCAAAACATCCTTCGGACTTTATGATTCTTTTATTCTGAGAAACAGTTTTCTGTTTTCCAAGTTGAGAGATTGGAGGTGGCTGGCTAGGTTGGTCAATTTGTGAAATCCTTTGTGAAATAATCTATTACATTAGAAACAAGAGCATATATCATATTCATTCATGTTTTTGAGAAAAATAAAAACATATGAGAACCACATATGCCGAAGAAATAAGATACAACACGTCCCGAAGAAGGAAATATTGAGGAGCGCACCACTGGAATCCTGAAGATCAGGGTCTGTTGTTTGGATGGTTTAGCACTGCTGTACAGGCCAGAAAGAAAACATGCAAAACCCTCATTTAAGTAGGGCGTCTCCAACATGTTTGAACTTGCTACTATTTGTGCAATCACTCTTAGTAAATGACAAATAAAACGTGTGTCCACCTCTCGCTTAAAATTCTGGATTGCGTGTGCAAATTATTACACGCAAACTAGGGTGCTGATAAATCTGGCCCTAAGAGCAATCACTGCGTTATTTTGTATGCATCGTATCAAGATTTCTTCTATGGGTAATGCCAATGATTAAAAAAATAATCAATAATCAGTTAGCCCTTCTATTTTACATGTATAGATTATTCGAGCTACAGATACAGCTCAATTAGGCTGTTTAACAATTTGAGCAATTGAGAATCGATTTAATTTAATGGCCAACGTATGTCAGACTGTATTATGAGAAGTGGTGATAGGACCGGCCTTCAGCTTGTTAGTATTGTACTTTACCATTTGTCCCACAACACCAAACATGGCATTAAATTGAGACAATGGTGAACTGTGACCAGGACAGACTTGCAGCTTTATATGTTTTATACATTCTTTATGCTTTAGCTTTTTTTCTTCGCTTTGCTTCTGAGTCAAAACCCATAGTGAGAATGTATGCAGAGCGCATAGGCCAGTTTCAGCCCAGCTGAACATTTACATACAAGGATTAGTCCGACTTCAACCATTTTATCTTAGAGGCTTGGTCTACTTCAATTTCAGTCAGACTCGTGCCCTGTTTCCACTTGCTTCTGTGCACTTGTATGATATGTCCATTAGTTCATTCATTTCTATGGAAATAATATTATCTGACATGATTACAAAACTCAAAAATACCCCAACA
>JBAMYA010043284.1:0-13554 GCA_037176975.1 Arrhamphus sclerolepis
AGTTGTTGAGATGAGGAGAAAAAGATGGAAAGAATGAAAGGAGCGGTTGCATCACCTTTACCGGCTGATGAAATGGCTGAAAACTTGAGGTGATGACACTACACCTTAATGTCACTTGATAAAAGTCTGGTCAGCCATTTTTAGGTAGCAGCAGATAATGATAATTCAAACAGGGACTGACAGCTTCTGCCTTTCAAGCTCCTCAACAGAAGTCATTGGAAATGTCCTCTACATCCACTTATCCCTTCTTATTAGCACAAACATAGATTTTATTTTTTCAAACTTATGGTTTTTTCATTCCTATGCCAAAACTTTCATGCTGATTTGATTTTGTTCTTCATCTTGCTGCAAGCTTTTATCAAGCACAACCACAAAGTTCCAGATATTTTTTACACTTTTCTCTCAGTGGCAGAAAGAACCTTGGGTCAGATGCATAATTTATCCGTACACACAAGTCATGCACATGTTTTTTCCTCCTCAGAAACTAGTATTTATAAAGTATGGATGCGCTATGGGATCATGCATGTTTTTGTTTTTTTAATCTCACTTGACTCTGTGCAACCCCGTCATGGACTCAGGGGTCTGGGACCAGGGTTCTCCACCTACTGGGCCAACTGGGAGAGGCTCCAGCAGACCACTGTGATCAGGCACGTGCACAGATGGACTCCAGCAGGTGCTCAAGCGCCTTCCCCTTTGTCCATCAATTTGACAACTGCCCTTTCTGCAGAATGTCTAAATTATATTTTTCGTTTTATTTAAGAATTTAACTTTAATGAGAAATTGGTCACAGCAATGTTTGTGTTTGTGTTTGTGTGATGTTTGTGCCACCTTCAGAAAGAGGTGTAGATGCATCAGTCAGCAGAGGCTGTTGAGCATCAACAGGAGCAGATTTATGTCAAATAGTAGTCATTTCATAAGAGTCGCGAATTTTACAACAAAATCTGTGTCAAAAAATCTTGATTGTTACAACAAAAGAACATTATAATACAATACAATGTATTATAATCTAAATATAATGGAAAGTGATGAATTGAGTGTAATTAATTACATGCAAATTGTTTCCATGATATTATAGTTTGGCTCAGATTTCTGTTTAAAAAGTAGCCAATTTTTAGTTTAATTTACTGATTGTTTTCATTTCATTCATTTTTACCTTTTTGCTTTTAATTGTTGGTGTAAAAGTATCTTCACTTCAGTGAGTATTTGAAGCACATAGAAAAGAACGTACTCTCGCAAGTGTTATTTCATGCAGCCAACAAGAAATTCACTGGTAAGAAGTAACATTAGACGACTGAATAGCTGAAAATACGAACATTCTTTGCAAAGAATTCTGAACAAGTTCTTAAAGCGACCTCTTTATTAAGATCCATAAGAAACTCAAATATCATTTGAAAAGGAAAAACCATTTCAGAGGTGAAAAAGTACAAGAAAAGCTCATTAGTTTAAAAAATTCTTCTCAGAGTGTAAGATTAACTACAAATGTTGGAGCAGAGTGAAAAATCTTTAAATTCACAGAGCAACTTCTCATGTGTCAAGCTTCACCTGGTTCTCAGTAAACACTGAAGCTCAGCAGCAACACGAGCGCTCTTTTGTTGCGCGGCTAAAGTGGTAGTTGATGACAGATCTGACATTTGGCTGGACAACAGAAAAACGAGTTAGACATCTGGAGCGGTAAGCTTAGAAAAAGGAAAAGGAAAAAAAATGACGTATTACACACCGACACGGTTTTCTTTTATTTGCCCGATAGGGCTTTCTCCTTCAGAAAACGGTGAGGCACGACGTATTTCTGAAGCTCCTACAGGAAAAGAAGACCTGAACACTTGTTTAAATGAACAACACAGAAACGTAACCTTCCACACGACCTTTGTCGTCCTGAAACAGACCCAGTGTGAATCCAGTTGCTTTGCAACCCCTGTAGGTTTTCTAATTGATGGTTCTACGTATTCATCATCCCTGCGTGTCACGGCTGGTACGCTCTCTTTGTGATGCGTGTGCAGGGTGATTAAGTGGTCTTCTTCATCTCATGTCTCTCAAGTTGCTTTCAGATAGAAATCTCACGCCTCCAAGTAACTTTAAAGGACCTGGAGCGATCAGATTGATTACAAGCAGTTATAAAAGTGTGCAGTTGGCCAGTGAGCGTAGTGCTATTGATTGAAAATTGTGGAACATCCTTTGGTTACAAGGATGGAATAAAATCACTTCATGGTTTCCACCATGAAGTGATTTTATTTTTGTTATTTTTTGAGGTCTTGTTCTGCTGTCTTGAGCTCCTTTCACTCGGCAAGACTGAATGACTGTCAAGCCGTGACAAAACCAGATCTTTTTCCCAAACAAAGTGACCACTTTGGCCAGGAATTTGGCATGAGCGATAACCCCATCACTCTCTCCCAACAACCGCCCTATTCAGGACTTCTGAGCCGTGGACACTTGGGTTGGTGTTATTAGCCCCAGAGCTACAGAGGGGAAATGATGCAGAGCAGCGGGGCAGCACGCATCACAGAGGTAAAGATGTGCTGATCTGGAGGGTTGGAATACTAAAGAGGCACCAGCAAGAGATCAGAGGTTTTGCAGATTTCAAAACAATCAATTGGTAATAAGTGAGCAAATTAAGGTTATGCAAGTAAAGTTGGCAGATTTCTTTTATGCAAAATGTGAAAAAGATCCTAAATATTCTTTATGGTGGACTTTTATTTTGCAGATGCATGGAAGCTGTCAACAACTAGTTGAAAGTCATCTGAAATACCACTTTGTTTTAAGATCATAATCAATCAATCAACCTTTATTTTTTTCAGCACCTCACAATAACCATGTTTTTTGGGGAACATTATGCATCTTAAAAACAAATGCAAAACTAATTTGGGAACAAATGAAATAAACTGAAGCAACAGGCTGAATATTCCTTCTTGAAACATATTTAAATACGTAACTAACTGAACAGGCGAACAGTCTCTTTCTTCAGTCTTTTCCCAACCTCTGAACTGAGCTGGAGCTTAACTGCAAGGATTTTAAACCTGAACACAAACAAAATTGGACAGTGGGAATGGAGGGAAAGAGGGAGACACTATTAAACTGTTAAGTTATTTTATTTTATTTTTGTAAATAGGTTTCAAAAGGGAATATTCAAGCTGTTGCTTCAATTTATTAAGATGTATGTTTTATTTATTTTATTTTTTATTCAAATCTTATATGTATGTTTTAATGTTAAGTGAGTCGATGCTATATGCTAGGCTACATGCAGCCGTAGTGACCCAGCGAGAAACAAACTGATGGTGAGCATCCAGACCTTTATATGCCTTCATTTTTTTCAGTCGTGTACAGCTGAAAAAATGTAGTTGACCAAAAACAAGGTAGTTGACCAAATCTACGTAGATCCACGTACAGACCACTTCAGTCTAGATCACACTAGACCACATGAAGGAGTCTGTCCATTCTGTGTTCAAAGAAATAAAGTGGTTTTATAAAGTGTATTTATCTTGGAGATCAGACGCTGGAGGAGGTTTACAGCATGGGGGGGGGGGGGGGGACTTGTCATGTCCTTTTGGCTAAACAACTGTGCAAATGTGAGCACAAAACACCAGAGCTTCAGGTGGCGGCGCACCTGAAGCTTCAGTAGTACACTTTCAATAGGGTGTTTCTGATGTGCGTCATAAGTGATGTCATTTTGGAGCAGTCGCCATCTGACTACTACTACTACTACTACTACAACTACTACTACTACTACAACAACTACTATAACAACAACTACTACTACTACTACAACAACTACTACTACTACAGCAACTACTATAAGGACAGGCACTGGTTTCCGGGTCTGGGTCTGGGCTCACTGTGTTACCTTGGGGGGAGGGGGCTGCTGGGCTGTACTGGGCCTCTAGTGGGAGTTGGGAGTGGTGAGAGAATGATTGTCCTTGTCTTTGTCAGTGGGTGTATGTTGGTGGTTCTGAGTGAGTGGGGGTCTACTGTCCAGCCTGGGTTTGGGGCTCTTTGCTGCTGGTTTTGCCTGGGTGGCTCCTGTGGGGGGGGTTCTCGTGTTCCGCGCCCGTCTCTGCTGACCCCCGCTGCTCCTGCAGCTGGGCGCGCCGGTGGCTCTGGGGGTTCCACCTTGAGCAACGGGGTAGGTGCTGACCCGCCAGCATCAGCTGTCGGGGGTAACCCGGTCTCTTCGGGTGGGCGGGCCTTTCGCCGGGCGGGGGGGTGTGACCCCAGGGGGCGTGGACCTCTTGGCCCTACGACCGGCCTGTAGTGGGTGGCTAGTGCCCGGCAGGGTCTCAGTCCGTCATTGCAGGCTCCCAGGCTGCCTTCTTCCATGGTCATGGGGGCTCCACCCGGGGCTTCCCTCTGTTGCTTGCTGATGAGGGACTTCCTCCTTTCCCTCTCCTGGTCCCCCGTGGGACCAGAAGAGGGAAAGGTGTGAGTGAATGCGTGTTCCCGCGTCAGGGGATACCATTCCTGGCGAGGATATTTGGCACGACCGACTGTGAAACAGTCCCTTGAAGGGAACACGAGTGGATTCACAGAGAAGCCTCCAGACCTGCAGCAGCCCCGCAATGAGGAAGAGACTAGCTAGCTAGCAAAGCTAACAGTGACAACTGACCTTTTTAGGACACATCATATCGGCTTAAGCAGGAAAGCTAGTGTTATCCACATTCATCAGTTAAAACGTGAAATTCCTGCCAGGGATTTTGGATAAAATATAGTTTTTCATACGCACTCTGTGTTCTCTGCTCTGCTTCTACTCTTCATAAACCCTGATGATGACCTCACTGTTGTCTGGATGTCACTTAATGTGAAACTGGCCAATCAACACTCGTCTTACATATTTCCAGTTTAAGTCCCGTCCCAGAAATCCAGCAATGGAGTTCGCAAAACATTTTCGATTCGCAGACAAAACTTTTAGGTTTCTAACCTTTTATATTTATATTTCAATCAAAGTTATTTTTAATTTGCAAAAAAACAAAACAAACCCTCTATACGCAGCCCTCTTTCACTTACTGATCCTGACCAGTGGTGTGGGCGTGGCTGAAGACTTTAAAGGGCGTGGGAAGAGGCCGTGTTTTCTAAATGTTTAGCTTTACACTTGGCGAATTGAACAATTATAGACAAAAAATAAGTCAATATAGTTGTCTCTTTGTTAGTCATCATATATATTTCAGTAAATTATGACAATTTGTTATTCATCCTAGAGTCAAATTAATGATGATGGTGAACTTTTGTGCATTGGTTTTTGGATGTGGGATGAAATCGGATCGTGATGCCGGCCGTTTTATCTTCCTAATACTGACCCTTATCACACACCAAGGAGCTGAGGGAGGTTTCAACAAGGAGAAGAGCAGCTGGTTCTCTCAGATTTCCAGGGATGATGTAATGGAAAGCAGCTGATGTCTGGCTGTTTGTCCCGATTCTTGGAAAGTACTTGGAATTAAATATGGCTCGATACGATCAAAAACCCTACATTTCTCCCAATATTGAGCCTGATTGACTGGAACCAAAAGCTTTAATACTTCGTCGTGAAATTGTTACTCCAAGAGGGCGACAAAGCAGCTCCGCTGTCATTTGATGATGTCATTAAGAGCACCCCATTGAAGCTCGCAAGTCAAAGCAAAAATAAATAAATAAATAAAATGACGGAATGACGGCTCGTAACACAAAAAGCTTGTATGTCAGGACACTCATAACTCAACTCAGTATTTACTTTTCTCTGCCTGTCTCTGACTTTTTTCTTCCTTTCACTCACTCGCTCCTCCGTCTTTTTTGTCCATCTCATGCATAATATCACATGGGATGACTTAACTCGTTCTGATTGACCCGTGCGTTTCCTGGTCAGCACCGACAATGGTTGTGCCGATGAAAATAGATCCAGGAATAGGTCCAGGAAGACAGCACACTCTCCTCTCCTAACCGTGCATTCACACCAAAAGCTTCACCAGCGTCATCAGCAGCCGGCAGCCATTCATTTTCAATGATCGCTTGCTACAAAGGCCGTCTGGCGCGTCGGACGCAGCGAGCGGCACGATGCTGGTGACCAGAGCGTCAGTTTGAAGATGAGAGAATCTCAACTTTATGCAAATCAGGCAGCAGCGGCGCCAAAGCAGCATCCAATTACAGACCGGGATTCTCAAGGTGGCAGAAAGAGATTTCGAAGAAAAACTGATAATCACGGTCTCTGGTTTCCTAGAGTTATATGATGTCTTATTTATGCCTTATTTATAGATAGAAATATTAAGAAGAAGTTGGATGCATGGAAAAAGGTGTGAAAAACGTGGGATAGCTGATGGTTGATGAGCTATAGGCTATGGTCTGAATAATTTTATTTTGCTACATCGATCCAACTCAAAATCATGAAAAACAGTGCTTATTAGTCACAAAACACGGTTTAAATAATATGACCAAAATCCGCTACTACCCCATGTATGTGGGGCGGGTGCTCACCGCAGACAGATTGCCACCAACGTTCACCAGGACCAACGGCTCGCCGATAGCTGGTGTCCATCCCAATGACTGTATACATACATACATACATACATACATACATACAGCCACTTGTATCGCTGCTGACCCCACCTACTGCTGCCATCCAGGAAAAGGTACAGGTTCATAAAAACCAAAACCACCAGGCTGAGAGACAGCTCCCCCTGGCCACCCTGACTTCCAAGACTGCTAAAGACTCTTTGCACTACCAGACCAACTGCACTTTATACTGTCTGTAAACGTTCCTGCTGCTCCATCAGTCAGTACAATTACTCTCATACTTAACCGTTCCAGTGCAATACTACATGTGCAATATTAACACTCTTTGCAACCTGTACATCTATGTTCACATCTATATTTCTATACATCTATATCTTGAACATGAGCCTTACGATTTACCATATCTTTTTTACATTTACCTTATCTTATTTTTTTCATTTTTTCGTTCATGCATTTATTTTTTATGCCTTACGTTTTCTATTTTACTGACCGAGAGCACCACTGCAATTTTGTTATGTTCCTGAAACATAAAGACAATTAAAATTCTTGAATCTTGAATCTTGAATGAAATTATTTCATGATTTACTCTAACATTATTGGGACACTGTTTTATCATTTCTGTGAGTTGAACTATGCAATCTATGATAATTTCATGACATGTTATGTGATAATTCCTGTCCAGAGAGACAGTATTCTTGCTTTAGAAAAAATATACCACAATAATGAATTCAAATGAATTTTCGTTGTCTTTGGTGCAACTCGTGTAGCTCTTTCCAGCTTGATGAGTTGCTCTGGTGTAAAGAAATCTTTAGTGCTGCTTTTGTAGAATGATTCAGGTTGTCATGTTGAAAGGTAGCAGGTCCATGACATCAACAACATTCAAATTACAGGTTGTTATCCAAAAAAAGAGGAAAAAAACACAGAAAGGGATGATTATGTTTATACAGCACTAGATGAAAAGATGTCATGAAAGGAGGTGTAACCTGTTTCAACATATATAATAAGGAGTTCAAAGAAAAGTGACTGTTTTTTTCACCTGCATGGGAAGTCGTCCAACCAGCAAGTTATGACGGTTCAAGTGTGATTATAAGTTTTATCAGCAAATTAATCATCCAATCAGATGCACAGTGTTACACAAGTAACCATAAAATCGAGGCACTATTGTTGATTTTCAGCCCATCTAAAACCTGCCTGTAGCTGCTATTACAGGAAGCCATGCTGGTTTATCTGAACTCTTTATTCAGGTCGCTACAGGTTACAGAGGGTCTTATGGCGACAAATTCACAAGAACCACAAGAATCAAGTTGAAGGTTGTGGTGACATAGTTACACACTCTTTGTCCAGACAACAAAGTTTTATTTGTTTCCATTAGCTCCCAAAACTTTATTTTGCTTTAGGCTGTACAGCCTGGATTCAGATGGTTTTAATTTGCAGTGAAAAAAATAACCTGGATTCAGCTGCTGCAATTTCTGTTGTCTTCACTTCAGGATCCCAAGTAAAGTTACCCGGCTGTGGACTCTTAGGACAGTTTTGAAGAGTCCTGAAACACAATCGAACCCACACTTTTGTTCTATCAGTTGGGACCTTATCTCTTCTGACTGGTCCTCTTCATCAGTACGTGTGCTTCTGCACCTTCGCTGTCACTGGCCGGAGGGCGCAGCTCCCAGGGATGGGCATTGATCTTTCAGCATTTGTTGGCTCATGTCACATGGTCATTTATATAACCACACAACTCCACAAATACACACACTGTTGTATACTAAACTTATTATAATACCTTAATGAATTGGATCCATTGTAATCTCTTACAAAACCTAATTTTTTAGTGGCCGTTAACTGTCATTGTCCCCAACTGTCTGATTTGGTTTTGTACCTTATCCATGAATTCAGATGTTTTAAACAGAAAGAAAGTAAAAAAAAAAATAAAAAAAAATGTTTATCTTTCTTTTCTATCTCACCTACATTCAGATCCACATGCACATACTGAAGGCATCAACTTCACCATTTACTGGCCATCTACTCTCAGCAGGTTTACATCAAGCATTGACAGACTGAACTGAGGTTGTTTTGTGTCACTTTGGATCCACTGCATCAATCAGAAGCTGAGTTAAACTTTTCAGGCTTCAATGTGAGTGTTAGTGAGTCAAACTGCAGCTCTCCAGTAAATAAAAAACAAGGAGGAAATGGTAATTATTTCCATGTCCAAGTCTACAGTTACAGAGCAACAAGAAATCCTTGCTTGTCTTGTCTATGCTCATCTTTGTAGTGCAACTGGGAGAAAGGAGATGGACTAAGTCATACATCTTAGGTCTGACAATCACAGCATGACACACAAGACCCCATAATGAACATTAAACTTTATGAAAATTACTGAAAATAGATGATAGTCTTGCTGAGCTGTAAGCTCATGTATTGTTACTGAGCCATGATTTTAATCCCTGACTTCATATCTTGGTGTTAAAATGCTAAATGCTGAATGAATAAGACTTGACGTCTCATTTGTAGGTTAAGTTCAATAAATAGCAGCACCCTGGATCATTGAATACAACTGATTTACTGCCAGAATTATTTTTTTTGACGATCAAAGTCAAGATTTTCTGTCATTGTGACTCCACTTTCAGGTATTCCTTTAAATGACAATGAAGTATCTTGACATTTCCTGAAATAGCTGGTGTGTCTTGGCCTTAATGCTGTGAAAACCACAAGTCTGGCAAGACATTAGAGCACCAGGCAGAAAACCAGTCATTATGAAGATGATTGTCTAAGCAAATGCCTGTACAGGGATTCATGGCTCATCTCATTTTCTCAGGCTACATTTACTCATGTTCTTCAAATTAGTCTCTTACAAAATGTCTAAAAAGACGAGGGGAGGGCTGTCATTAACTCTCAGTGATCTATTCTGTTATTTTTCAGACGTAGCTATCAAAATCTGCATTTTCAAAAACAAGCTGCCATACCTCAGACCACCAGTTATGAGCCTCAGAAACCTTGAAATTGTTTTTCACTTTTCGAAGTAGAGTCTTCTCTCCTGAATTAACTTGGATTGAACGTTCCAAAACAAATTAAAATGTTGGATATTCCTGGAAACTCATTTCAGCTTATTGAAATGAACCTTCCACTGGCTATGATATTAAACCGCCTGCGTTTTTCATCTTTTATTATCTCCTTTTCTTCAACTTACAACTTAGAAAACATACTTTGGTTAAGATGAGAAATAGACATATCTGACAATGAGAATCTGCCTTGAGGTACTTATTTTTTTTCTTCTGTAACTCCTATATATATATATATATATATATATATATATACAAAGTGGAAAAATACCCCTTTTCATTTATGCTTTTGGTCTAATCGGAGTCTAATTTGGTATATTTGTAAAACATCATTAAAAGAGTGCAAGCCATTTTAAGACGCCAATATCACGACTACTGCTGCAGAAACTGCAGTAGCATGAATGCCAATGAGTTTTCAATAAGAATTTCTACATCATAACCTTATTTTCTGTTTTTATTTTCTATCATGTATTCACTGTGTGCTGCCTGCATGTTTTTTTTTACGGGAACAGTCAAAAGGGAGATTAAGGGACATTAAGAGGCTTATTCACCACTGGGAGTGAGAGAAACTAACTGAGGGGGTTTTATGTGAGAAAATTAAAAAAAAATTAAAAAAACTAAGCTGAAACATAGAAACTGACAAAAAAAACAACAACATATAGTCCAATAAGAGCAGAAAATGAGGGCTGATGCCGTCAAGCAGGACTGCAGTGAAATAAACAAATAAAAAAAAAAAAAGAGAGATTGTTGGCAAGTTGCAGACAAACACATACAGTTTTGTGAGATTGTTGCTATGGCACAACTGGCTGCATAGAGTCGTAGAAGATAAGAGATGATGAAAGATAAATGTAACCACTTGGTCTGGAAAATGAAGAAGTTTCATAATTCCTTCCTTTGTTTCAACTGTCATCTGTTGTTTTGGTGCCATTATTCCAGTCAATCAGCTTGGTGTAGCAAACACTTATTTTATTTTGTTTTAACTGGAGTCCACTTAAATTATTACAGCCTCTAGGAACAGAAGACTGACTGTATATCTAAAACTTTCTGCTCTTCAGGAAAAAGAAAAAAAAAGATATTCAGGATTTCAGAATTATGACATTGAATGGAAAAATATACCAATATTCAGTAGCAAAAAGTAAAACAAACTGTAATAAAAACAAACAGTAAACTTAGTGCTCCACTACCTTTTTATGAATATACCCACTTCTTCCTCATGAAAGACAAAATAATAAGTAAATAAATAAATTCCAGATAGTGCAGGGGTCCAAAAATGTACATGTGTAAATATATGAATGTAAGAAGCACACATGTCTGTCTCTGTGTGTGTAGTTATAGTACAAGCTGTTAAAGTTTACTGGTTTCAAAAGCATCTTGGATGGATGGATGGATGGATGGATGGATGATGGATAGATGGATGGATGGATGGATGGATGGATGGATGGATGGATGGATGGATGGATGGATAATAGATGATGGATGATGGATGGATGGGTGGATGGATAGATGGCTAGATGGATGGATGGATGGATGGATGGATGGATGGATGGATGATGGATGGATGGGTGGATGGATGGAGCGATGGAGGGATGGATGGATGGAGGGATGGATGGATGATGGATGGAGGGATGATGGATGATGGATAGATGGATGGATGGATGGATGATGGATTGATGGAGGGATGATGTTGATGGATGGATGTATGGATGTATGGATAGATGGATTGATGGATGGATGAATGGATGGATGGTTGGATAGATGGATAGATGGCTAGATGGATAGATGGATGGATGGATGGATGGATGGATGGATGGATGGATGGATAATGGATGATGGATGATGAATGGATGGATGGATGGATGATGGATGATGGATGATGGATGGATGGGTGGATGGATAGATGGCTAGATGGCTAGATGGATGGATGGATGGATGGATGGATGGATGATGGATGGATGGGTGGATGGATAGATGGCTAGATGGATGGATGGATGGATGGATGGATGAATGGATGGATGGATGGATGGATGGGTGGATGGATAGATGGCTAGATGGATGGATGGATGGATGGATGGTTGGATGAATGGATGGATGGATGGATGGATGGATGGATGGATGGGTGGATGGATAGATGGATGGGTATAATGCCAAATTAAAAAAGGTGTATTTTCTTTTCCAAAGAATAAATATACTACACACAAAGGTACGTGGCAATAAAGGGTGTTCTAACTTACAGACGTTTACTTTTACATTATGACGTTAACATTTATTTGTGGGCGGATTCTGAACACAAGAATGTTTCTTACCCTGTGTTCATTATGTTAGGTATGTAAGGTAAAATGTGGTATGTAGCAACAGAACTGAGCTGCATACATAAAGAAGAGATGATGCCAGTTCTGGTACTAAACATTTATGATTATTCTTTTAAATCTATGGACATCAACTGAGTCAACCGCTCCATAGTCACATGTTCCATCAGGGCTGCTGTTTGCAGAAATTAATTGTGTTCAAGTGGCAAGTAAACAAGTAAGTCAGCAGACACAAACATGCACTGAGTGTGTGATCGCAGGGGTCCTGGAGCTTTGGGGTCAGTGTGTCAAAGATTAAGAGCTTGTTTTGGTTGAGTTTGCAGTGAAAATACAAAGATAGTTCACCACCTTTTTTTTAGACCGCTGACTCACAACATGGATGCTTAAAGATGCCCACAAAGATATTTGTTTTCTTTCTTTGTGTTTGTGCAGCAGCTAAATGACCGTCCAGGTCACTTGGATTGTAAGAGCTGAATTTAAAGCACACAGAAACACAGATGTCTAATTTATGTTGCCCAAATGACCTTCAGCAAGGTCAGGGCTTCGAGAAATTCCAATATGTGAGATCACCTTTGCAGCAGATAAAATGATTCATTCCTGCTGCAGAAAGCAGAAAATCAAGTCATCCAAAGTAGAAAGAAAAAAAAAAAAGACAATATTCTACTTTGACATTGATAATGGGTGATTATAGTTCAGTGGAAGTTGGATCAATAGGATGAAGGACTATAGCAAATTCTCACTCAATGTGCATTGATTTCTTTCATTTCAGTGAGAATACTATGAATTAACTGATATCAGCATGATGAAAGCTGAAAGGCTTTCCAGAACGACACCCGTGTCACATCTTTTTTGAAAATTAACTTTAGGCAGTTCTTTCACATATAATGGTCACTGTACTGAACAGAAGCTGTCCTGTCGTACATGCATGAGTTTAAACGGTTCAGCTGCACGGTTCAGGACACTGCAGAGTCATCCCACAGCCATTTAAATTATTATTATTTAAAGTTTATCTCTTTATTATCATTACATTTTTTTCATTTTATTTTGGTCTTTGCATTGTAATCTATGATTAAATCCAGAACAGTGGATAATTATTTTTATTTTATTTTTTATTGTCAGTAAGGACAAGAATAAATATACTGATTTTTTTTTTTAAAAAAAAAAGGTTGATTATAGCACCATTCAATTTAAAAAGGATTGCAAAATGTTAATATGAAGACTTGTCATAATTGCATCTCTGGTGTTCCCGAATGGGTTCATTATAAAAATAGCGTAATAATGCATCATCATATGCATAAAATGAGGGATTTTGAACATCTTCCACTGTGCTGCTCATCTTTCTGCTTCTCCATCATTCCAGAAAGATCTCAGAGAATTGTTCAAACAAACCCATTTTACACTGAAACTGCTTTGAGAGAAGAAGAAGGTCCAAACCTTTATGGAGAAAAGACCAGTGTTGGGATTTCCATGACTATTCTTCAACATCAAAAGCAGGAAGTAAGCTGGTCTTGGAACAAGACACATTGGGCTAAAAACTGCTCCCACTTTGGCCCTCGTTCTGCTTGAGTTGTTTTACTCTCTTCAAACTTCCTCAACCACCTTTACTCCCTTGTTCAACAATTTTAAGCTCAAGGAAAAGTAAGTTGCTAGCATCTCGACATGACTACACATGTGGTGATCCTTTCTTCTTTGCCGGGAATAACTGGAAGAAGCCACTAGAGTTGAGC
>JBAMYA010043285.1:0-13552 GCA_037176975.1 Arrhamphus sclerolepis
TAAATGTGTGGTGTTAAAATGTGCATGTTGGGAGGGGACGGGGAGGGGCGGGGTGGGGGGTGTTAGAGGGCACAATGTGAGGATGTGTGTGAAAATGACCTGATATGTTTTTAACCATGAGTATGTGAGTTTTTATATGTTACTGTTGATTTTATTATGCAAAGCACTCTGCCCTACTGTTGTATGAGAAGTGCTATATAAATAAAGTTTGATTTGATTTAAAATCAATTTGAAATGGAAATGCCTATATTGTTTTTCCTTTGTATTGTCTGATTCTTATTATCAGTATTTTTGTTCCTCTCTGTTTTTTTTTTTTTTTTTGATGCTCCTTTAATTCCCTTCTGCTGGACCTCTGACAGGAATGGCTGGAGGCCACATGCCAAAGAAATGGCTGGAAACATGAGCACTCTCCTTTGGTTTGGAGGGAACTGGTGGAACAAGGAGGCAAAGGGATGCTGTTAGGAGGTTTCAGCGACTTCCTAGAGCACTGTCACGTAAGACTGTTTCCTTCCTCACTAAAAATAGCTTCCAACCTTAAAACAAATGGCTTCAATCAATGGTTGTTTAGGATTACTATGGGATCACATCAGACATGACCACAGAAATGATGCTGAACATTGCAGCAGAGAATCTGGAGACTCAGATGAGCCTTATTGCTGAAGAGCAGCATTGCCTCAGTCTTATTCAACCGCTTCACGTATGGATCACAGGGTCAGTTAGTCTGAAAAGTAAAAAAGAAACAAACAAAACAAAGAAATGCTTTCAAAGTTAAATGTTTACATTGACATATTTGATACTGTGTATATCTTTGCAGCGCTCTCAGCCCATCATGCTACATCTTGATACCTCATCTCCTTTCTACTGAGGTTTTCAATTTTTCTGCAATCAGCCTCCACTTACTAGACTTGGGAGGGAGTGAGGAGGAACTGCAGGGGTTAAGTGAGGAGTGTAGGGACATGGCGATCAGTATGCTCCATCAGGTATATTGCTTACACAAAGTTTAATGGCTTAATCGCAATAAGAAATGATATCAGTCTAACAAAATGCATTCCCAGGTGAGTATTCACATAAATCTGGAGGAAGCTTTCAAAGAAGCAGATGTCATCATCCTGTTGGACGACGTAAATACAGACGGAGAGAACGATGAGAAAAAGAAGCATAGAGTGAAGGAAATCTCAGAGCGCTACAAAGGGTATGGCCGACTCATCGATACACGAGCCAACAAGCAGGTCAAGGTGATTGTGTCTGGTGATGCATTTGTCAACCTGAGATGCTCCCTTCTTGTTGACAATGCGCCCTCCATTGAGAGCCACCGGTTTGTTGCCTTAGCAACACAACTGGAAAACGAAGCCAGAGCCGTAATTGCAAAGGAGATAAAAGTGAGGCCATCAGGTATCTAAATAATTTTGTTTTTAACAAACACTGCATTTTAGCACCAGCACCTTAAAGGATTATTCATTTCTCTGTCTTTTACCATTGTAGATGTCACAGACGTCATTGTGTGGGGAAACATCAGTGGAATTTTCTATATTGACCTACAGAGGGCAAAGGTCTATAACTATGATGGGGCAATCAAAGGACCACCTTTCTTTTCTCAACCAGTTCTCAGGATATTTCATGACAGGTCTGTTCCAAAGTTGAACATTTAGATTTTGACATGTTTATATGCAACAGTGCTTCCGATACGCAGGTGGTTAAATTTTAGTGGATGCAGTTATTCTTTAACTTCAACCTGCTGTCACTTTTACAGGTTAAGCAAACACAATATTGGCCGTCACAGGTTTATCAAATTACAAAACCGCCCGCTCAACAGTCCTTCTGCGTGATTCAGCCTGTGCAGTTGCTGATTATGCAATAATTCTGGCCTTTCTGCCTGCACTGACCGGAACTTCTTTTATTTCAATGTGTAAAAAAATCCTTCCCCATTCCAGGAAATGGTTGGAAGCAGATTTTCAAGACCTGGTTCGTCGTCAGCGAGCAGATGTGGCTTCAAAGACCGGCCGAGGAGTCGCTGCATCTGCCGCCAATGGGATCCTGAGGGTCCTGAGGGCCTGGCATGGCACTTGTGGCTTAGATGAGGTCCTGTCCATGGGTGTTCTTTGCCCAGGTTAGGACACAGCTGAGTACAATGATATTTTAGTCATAAATTCTGCAATACTGAAAACCTGTATCCATCATTTATGTGAAAATATGGTTGTCTGTCTACTTCTAGGTCTATGTAATCTCAGAGATGGCATTGTTGTCTCAGTTCCAGTTACATTTAAAGATGGCAAATGGTCTGAGCTGTTTGATGTGACTGTTGGAGATGAGCTGAAGGAGATACTTGAGCTTTGTGCAAACGAACTGCAGCAAGTACGCATGTCCAAACGCTAAAATGGCATGACAAAGAACATCTAGTCAAAATGCTCCCACATTGCCTCTTAGTTATTGAATAGATTATGTTTTTAAAGTCTAGATACTAACAGATTTCTTTTCTTTCCAAGGAAAAAGAACTTGGATCAGAAAGCTGCAGTGCTGTTGAATAACGATGTTTCACATGCACCAAAAGCTAAAAACACTCAGAAGCTGTTGGGAATGAACAAAGGTCAGATCATTTTCAGTGCCACATCTGATGTTCATTTCAGTTTGTTCTTTTATTCTCTTGCTTTCACAAGTGGACTTGCAGTTTTATTTTACCGGTATAACGACAGCAAATCTCTCCTGCTTTGTGAAAATTGCCCATAGCAGTTAATAATCAGACGTAAAAGATCAAACTGAGTACTTTATGGAAAAAGGAGAAATTAGAAAATATATTCCTTTTTTTTTTTTAAATTGTACAATTTGTTGAGTGGTTTGCTTTTATATAATATATAGCTCAAGAAGCTGTATTTAAACATAAAACACACTACTACCATACACAAACTAGTCTGTTACCATAATTCTCTAAATCTGATGTTTCTTGCCACCCGTCACCATTTACAGCTGGGTAGTCTTCAAGACGTCATTTTTTCTTTTATTCTCATCATTGCTAATAAAATATCAAACAAACTGAATCTAATGGGATCTTTTTACCTGAAGCTTTTTTTTTTTCACAAATTGTGCAGTTTTTTTTGTCAGTTGACAACAAGAACTTCAGCAGAGCGCTGCTTTTACATGCAGGAAATACACTTTCCTTTTTTTTTTTTTTGATGTTAGGCATTTCTACAATATACACAACTGGAAAAGGGAAAGTTAGTACAAATACAGTGCACTACGACAGGTCAGGAAGTGGATAGATATTCTGTGATGTTATGTTCACTTTGTACAACCCATCTGTAAGATGTGGATGCTGAGTGGTTTACAAAAAAAAAGGCCTTTTCATACAATCAAATCCTCCAACCAATCCTAAACACTGGCCCACCACATGATGTGTAATCAAAGTACTGATCTTCAAGAATAAAATCTGCTACAAAGTAACGCTTGAAAATTTTGATATATGCGCGATGCAACGCATGCACGAATAAAGAAAGTTTGCTTAATACAGTGTTGACTGTACATGAACAAATAGTATAGGATCCGTAGCAATTGTTTTTCCCCTTGTTTTTAAATAAAAAAGTGAATTCAGTTGCATACGAACCAATTACAAACAGATGTTTGAACTGAATTAAAAATAAAAATGCAGCAGAGAGGAAATACAGGGACCTTTTTTTTTTTTTTTTTAAATGATCTTGCTTTGCATGAAAAGTTACTTATGTCTATAATCTACTTTCTATCAACATCCAATAATGTCAAAGATGAAGTTTTCAGGCAACAAGTGACCAGATGGTTTTTGAAAACTATAATTCCTGGAGGTACAGATCATGATTCATGTCTCTCTCATCTAACTCTGGGAATATATAACTATAATTTACACAGTGTCATAAAAAACACCTGGATACAATCATTATGGGAAACAAAAGGGATAAAATATTCACCCCCTTAAATCATCAATAAAGTTTCATCAGCTGATAATTAAATAATTTGTAGCATATATTAGTAGTTATATATCCAACATTACAACTCTTCATAAAGTGTCTATATAGACATTTGCTTTTGAAAGAAAACAAGGTGGACGGCTTCAGCTAGTAGCTAAGGCAACACAAAATAAAGGCATCATTATTGTAACCAGGAGACTGAACATTAACAGGCTTGTTGACCCAAACAATAATGATGTCTCCATAACTGCTAACCCATGTCTGCCTTGAACATGCGGCCATGAGGCCAGCGGTCAAGGAACAAGTCAGGTACCAAAGCTGACCAGGATGTTTGAAAGCGTGGCTGTGAAAGCAGAATGTGTCGAGCTTCTCAACCATCTGCCAATCGTCACCAGCCAACCGTAATAAATTTCAAACTCTTTGATTAATGCTTTGTATATTGGGGTATGTCATGTGGTTTTAATGTACAAATAAAAACAAAAACGGTTGAAGTCGTAGGTGGGGTGTAGTAACAGGGCAGCTATGACTGTGGATGTTGAGGAGATGGAGGTGAGTCTGGAGCTCCTCCCCCCACCTGTCTGTCAGAGCTAACGTCCAGCTCCTCATCCGCCTGCTCCAGTTCACTTTGGTCCAAAAGCTCAAAGTCCTCTTCCTCGGTCGGCACTAGTGTGTCATCTGGGAACTCCTCTCCGGCGGTGCTTTCTGACGCAACCGCCTCCTCCAGGTCCTGGTCAGGACCAAGTGCACCTAATGTAGTAACTGTAGTGTCAGCAGTGGTGTCGGTTGATTGGGTGGGGGTCTCCAGAGCTCCCGGTGGGGTTTCAGTGGGAAGGAACTCAGCCAGGGTGGGCTCCTCACTGGCCTCGCTGGAGCGAAGCAGGGCCGACAGTGTGTTCTGCACAACAGTGGAGATGGCCGTACTCACTATCTCCTCGCTCAAAGCCTCCAAGGACTGCTGTGCACCCTGTGTTACTCCCGCTTCCTTTTCCGCTCCCTCCTGCCTCTGAGCTGCATCTTGCGCACCCGCAACAGACAGCGTGCTTGTTGCACCACCGGGTGGTTGTCCATGTCCGTTGAAATGTGTGTTCACGAAGTGCAGAGGTGATGCTAGATGTTGGATGAGGAGGCTGGCAGGGCTCATTGGTTCCCCTTCTGACTGAGCACCAGCTTGTGTTCCTTCGACCTGGCCTGTGCCCCGAAGAGGAAAGTGGAGCAAACTGCGCTCAATGGATGGGAACTCCTCTACTGAAGGGAACTCGGGGAGATCCCGCAGGTAGGATTCCTCTGGTTCGCTGTGTAAACTCTGCTGGTCCAAGTCTTTAAAAGAGACGAGTAGTAAAAGTCGTTAAAATCATTTAAATTGAGATCATACATCAGCAGAAGCTTAATGTGTGATGCTGACGTTAGTAGAATTTACCTTCAGAGACATCAGTGAGTTGAGGAGTGGTGGCTCTAGACACAGAGAACCCTCCACTCTCCAATATGGACGCCTCTTCATCTGACAGTTCAGAGTCTGTGATGGCCATAGCCAGAGCTGTAGTTTTTACATCCACCTGACAATAACACAAATCTTTCATCATCTTCCTCACAATGATGAAGAAAAAAAACCTCCCAATTACATTATACAATAAATCTCTATAGTAACAAAGGTTTATCTACGTGTGTCAATGTGCACAATATCAAGAGGTTGAGAACTTTCAGTGACCACAGATACGAGAGTGAAACAGGACAAGTTACAGTAATCAGTGTTTATATTTGTTCACATTTGGAGGTTTTCATGTAGTTTAGTGACAACAATCATTTCAAACACCTACACTTTTTTTGGCTTTTGACACCTAGGAACCAACATCTAAAAGTTTATGTTGAATAAATAAATAAAAGGCTTTCAATCTCACAGTTAATATGTCAGCCACATTCTAAATACTCCCGACTTCCCAAGACCGTAGATCCGTCAACTTGATTTAACATCAAACCTAGACAAGAATTCTTTTAATACTGGACTGTATTTAAACTGACTGGAGTTTAATTTATATGTGAATGAGTGCTATAGAAACTAACACAATAAATCTGAAGGAAGATACAACAGAAAAGATAAAAAAAAAGACAATTTAGGTAACAGGATGTAAAAACTAAAAATGTAAAGGGCTCAATTTGAATTTACATTATCTTGAAAAGCATAACTTGTATTCAAAACTGTTTGTTTTGTAAAGCATGTGTCGCAAATTCTGAAATCTGCATGCTTTTTATGCAAAATCAGGCATTTAAAGTCATCTCATAGATTAATTTATTCTTAAATAAATGATGTGCAGACTTAGTGGCATCTCTGCAAATGGGTATGTGCTCAGTTGCATGTGAGGAAATATTTCAAGCGTGCTGGTCTGCCAGTTCCTAATGCCAATAAAAAAAAAACAAAAAAAAAAACTTGGCTCTGAAGATGAACTCATTTTTGATTTTAGAAAACAGGCAACGGTCCAAACACAAATATTTTCCCTCTACTCCTTTTTTCCTAGTCACCCAGATCTGGAAATGAGCATAAAAAAAACTAACTCACATGACACTGATATAGCTATTTTCTGAATTTACCCACATCCTTATCACCCATTAACGTCTTTGGTTACAAACAAGTAAAAACGGTGCATCTTATAGTTGTGCTGATAGAATGTGACAGTCCATTAAAGGTAATCTGCAACGTTGCTGCATTCATAGACATCAGTGCTGACCTCAGCTCGCCGTAAATCTGCGGCTTCCTATAGTGGTCTTCCGCTGTTATGCAACGCACATTCTTGCAAAAGCCTACTTTCTATTAGGAGCCATCAGGTATGTGTCCCTACCGTTGGAGCAAAACAAGACAATTCCTCCTCACTCTCGCTCTCTGTCTCTGCTCTCGGTTCGTCCCCTTCCTCCACCTCCTTCTTTATCTCTGTTAAAGAAAAAAACAATACATTCACTTTTTTGGGGAGTAAACTGTTGAAAGCAGGAGACTGCAACTAAACTTCTACGTCTACAAATAACTTAGGGAAATGAATCAAAGACCGAATTGCACAAGTCTGTCTGACTCAATCGATGTGAGATTACAGCTACAAGCCTAACGAGAAACTTCTAATGCTTGATATTGCTCCATTTAAACATTTATGTAACAAGGAATGTCTGTAAAGTGTCTGAGAATATGGACCACTTCAGCACCTTTTGTAGCTCTGCCTCTTGTGTGTGATTGGATCCTGTATTGACGCCTTGGTAACACTTACTCCTCTTGTCATGCTTGCGGTGCTCCGTATCCCCCTTCATGCTGTAGTCCAGTTTCATCAGTATTGGCTCCAAGCCGGTGTACATCCTCTGGATCAATTCATGGTACACCACCAATGGCCAGAGCAGCACACTCAGCACTGAAACGGTGCACAGAAAGCTTTATAAACAGATATATCACAGTAAAATGATAGATGCACAGGAGATATCAAAGTAAGAATCTAGTTACAAATTATATAGAAAAGTGAGGGAAATGTACACATCCACAAGATATAGAAACCTCACCACTGACAGCTATTTTTACTCTTTACTGCACAGCATCAGTGTGTGATGACAATCACGTGGTCAAATAGTCTTATCTGCAAGTCAATCAAGTGACTCACCTATAATATATGAGATCATAATTCCTGGTACATAATGTCCAACCACAGCAAGTACGAAACAGCCACTGCACATCATCACACAAAACTGGGAAATAGAAAACATTTGAAACATTAAACACTTGTTGTTTCTTTCAATGACAAAAATGCCGTAATTTTCAATACAATTAGTCGCAGTCAGCGTATACCTTGCCGTGATTCTGTCGTTTGTACTGCAGTGTCTCTTGCAGATACAGGCAGCAGGTCAGGTAGCTTTCAGCCAGGTGGTGACTGAGCTCGGGAACACTGAGCAGCCGCTGCTCCGAACTCATTGTTTCACTGTGTTTAAAGAAGAACACACCCACACACGGACACAAGCAGAGAAAATGAACACCTGTCAACAGCATAAATCTGCGCGGAAAGAGCTTCCAGCTTCATTTAAATGCTTGGAGATTGGTGGGATTCCAAGTTCATCTCATAAAAATGTAAAGAGGCGGACAAGCACACAAACAAAGCAGTAACTAGACAATAAGCCTAATATTACGTATGATGGAAGTGTGACATGAGGAAAATGTGATATCACAGAATTAGCACTGTTCAGTCTTTAACAAACCCTTAAACACTAAAATGTGTTTGAGTAACAAAGTTGAGAAATGCTGTGCTGAAATCAAAAACAGAAGCAAGAAAAGAAGAGTCATACTAAATAAATATTATGTACCCACCTTTGTACTGGCTGAGCCTCTGCATGTTGAACTACATGAAAGTAAAAACAGAAAATTAGTATTAGAGCACAAGCAAAATATGGATTTCAGAAGATGTTCAAAGACTGAATTCTAAGATTACCAGAAAGAAACGTGATATGAAAAGGTCACATAACAGTGTTTGAGAGTGTATAATTGGGTGTTTGAATTAACCACCAACTCCAAAATGTAATAACAGCACAACCTGAACATTGTGTAAGCACCTCATACTGAAAATGTGTCACTGACTGAGCTGTTGAAAGCAGAGTATTGTGACATCCCAGACCCACATCAAAATAGGATTATCCAGCTTCTACATCCTTACTTCCACCCATTTTCTCATCATGCTGCATTTGCTGTGCCTCAGAAGCAGTGCAAAGCTGTAATACTGATTTAAAACAGGCACAACCCACAGAAGAGAGAGATTGAGAGGATTTGTGATGCCTTTTCCACCCACTAAAATGTACTACTACACACAGAGGTGTAAAAACAAGGTTTACAAGGTGGCTTTTGTACTACACTCCTGTAGGTTTTTGTTTTTGCTAAAAAAAAACAACAACAACAACCAGTCACACAGGTCATTAAGATGGAAGGAAGAAACTTTTGGAAATCAGAGACATAATATGACTCTTTTGAAGAAATCAAACACTGGTCATGTGATGCAAACATCTCAACCCAAATGATCCAGAGTATTGCCAGTACATTGATTATCAATGGAAGGCCTGGACTGACCTATAATGATGGGTAACTTCGGCTTCCATCTCTCCAGCAGCACAAGTCCCAGCAGGGACACACTCAACAGAAACAGGGGCCTCAGGGAGGTGGAGGACAGGAGCCTGGGGAGACACACAGACACAACATGCCTGGAAGTAAATACATTACTAGTACGTTCAAAGCGTCGCCTCACTTTAACGTCAGTCTACCTACTTAGCATCCGTATTAGCTGCTCTTGTTGAACGTGAGGAAAGAGAAAGTGACAGCTGCTCATGCGGGCCTGAGCCACTCAGCTTCATACAACAAAAGTGTATATTTAGGTGTAAATAAAGGACGTCAGTTGTCCCTTGTGTGCAGTAATGCATTTCCTGATTCATGCGGCGCTGCTGACAGTTGAATTTACATTGGCTCTGCGCTAGCACCAGGCTAAGACGTGGGATTAGCTAACTTATCTCGACATTTATTCGTAATAATCTGACTGACATCAGCCTGCGAGCGAATGATACGCTTTCAAGGCACCCTTATCGTCGGGGCGCGATTAAAAAAAACACTTGACGGTTACCAGAACAATGTGTTGAGCGTGAGGGCGACAGAGATGCTGTAGAGCGGCCTCTCCCAGACCAACAGCCTCTGCAGCCAGAGCAGCAGGGGCTCGTACTGCGATAACCAAGCCTGGAGACGCTCCCGCAAGCGCTCGAGCTCCGGGTTTCCTTCCCCGCAGGCCTGCTCCGACGTCCCGGCAGGGAATAGATCCTCCAAGCCGACCGAAGAGGAGGTAACCGATGGGTGTCTTCTGGCCTCCTCTCCGCTCGCCATGTTTCCCTACTTGTTATGTTGTTTTGGAGATCACGGGGTATATGGAAAGATGACCATCAAGTGTGACAGATTCAAATAAACAGAAGCTTCCGGTTGAGACTTTCAAAATAAGAGAGGTTAAGCGCACCCTGCTCAAAGCCTCATAACGTGGCAAAACTACTCAAGTAAAATTTTAGTAGATGGATGCAAATACAAAATTTGACAATTCGTGGGTATACTCGTATGCACATTTCCATCTGTGTAATAATAGTATTGATACTTTATTCATTAATGCGCACCTTTTTCTGATGTCTTCATTCAAGCATTCGCATTTTGATCTTGTTTGGCACGTGTAGGCTTTGTAGTCAAGTTTCTGTTGTTTATATTCTTATATGTTTTTTATACTTCTTTACATTTTGTACTTTTTTGAGTTGACAGATTCATCTTTCTGCAAACATTTAATATCATTTCTGATCGTAAGTTAACTTGAATACGACAAATAAGAAAATCCGGAGGGGAAAAACATGTTCCATTTATTTATGGATCATAAAACTTACCGAGACTAACTAAAACATCATGTGCAGATAAAAGACTAAACCAGACCTTTTTTGCAGCTGTGATTTCTTTATTTGTATTAAACAATGTCAATAAATCATTTTCTGTAATGATTATAGTTAAATACTCATAGGCTTCATGAAATTCACACTAGGATTCTGACTGGGACCCCCCAAAATGTTGTTTCTCTCTCATTTTATTTTATTGAGATTTCTGTCTGTCTGTTTTGGTTCAAAGCTGCTCAGATGAATCAGTGCCACAAATTCAATACTTTGCTGCTGCTAAAAATATATTTAAAGAAATGTTTTAAAATAGTTCACATTTTCCACTTGTATCTTATCAAATATAAATAACTCATTGTTCATCTAAATGTACAGTGAACGTAGTCATTTTACTTTGAAGGCAATATATGTTTCTGCCCTTATGCGTAGTAATTTCCTTCAACTTGACTAGCATGGTGGGCGCACAGATGGGCGGACAGATCATAGGGGCCGTCATGCATATGGGAGGGGGTGGTCACGTGTTTCCTTATTTACTGTAATGGGAAGACAGTGTTATAAAAAAAAAAAAAGAAGCCTAATGTGTACCACTCCGTGGCGAGACTTGTTGCTGATATTGTGTAATGTTAAACACCCTTTTTTTCCTTTTTTTTTTTAAAAAAAGCCACAAAAAGCACTGTGCACCATGTTAAAAATCAGTTTACTTCATTTACTGCAAGTAAATGTAATAAAGTGCAATGACTGCAAAATTTTTTCTTATGTCACAACACATCTTCAATATTTATTAAAAAGAAATACTGAAAAATACAGTTGGCATACATTTATTACAGATACATAGTATTTTATTGAGTAAATATATCAATCAATTTGAATAAACCAAATTGATTTCATTATGTATTTAAGACAATATGGATATTTGGCTGCAGGCCTCTGAAGATCCACTAGGGCATCAAACTCAATTGTCCATTTATGTTACTTTGACAGTGCAACTGATCATGGAAGGCATGTTAAGGTAAACGGCAACACAGCTTGAGAATATTTGCTCCTCTTATCATCCCTCATTTCAGTCTCGTGTTACTTTTCTGAAAGACAAAAAAAACACAAAACTACATACTATTCTAATCCGCAACAGGAATCCTTAGAAAATGATGTAATGTGCTATATATATATGGCTATATAGGTTGCGATCTCTGGAATGTGAAGGAGGCTCTGGAGCCTACCTGCATCAGAACACTGCCAGGACTCAAACCTACACTGGCAGTCAAGAAGGTGAGGAGATCCTCCATTGTCTGGTGTTAGGAGTTAAGTGTGTCAATACCTGCAGGTGCTAAGACCATGGCCTGAAGCAGGTCAGACAGAGAGATGATGCCTTGTACCACATCATCTTTGTCCACCAGGACCAGCCGATGGACCTGAGAGAAGAAGGAAAACCAGTGATCTTCCATTACCCTGTGATCTCTTGATTTGATAGTAAAACTGCAGAAAATGCCAACCTCAGCACTGACTATTCGTTCAATAATAGTCTCTAAAGTTTCGTCAGGATAGCACTTGATCACACCCTCAACGTAACACGTACGCCTGCGAACGGCTTCCTGCATGGTAATGTCCAAATTGTTGTAAGACTTCTGGGCCGCTAGATTCTGACATAGAGCAAATGCAGATGGTGGGACAGGATGATAAAAAGTCGTGTTGTTACAAATAGTCTTGGACTGCATTTTCTTATAGTACTCACAATGACATCAAACCTTGAGTAGAGGGCCACCACTTTGCCTGCGTGGGAAATACAAAGATGCTTGAGTAGCTGATAAGAAAAAGCAGGAAAAAATGCTTACTGTAAGAAGTGTACCTTGTTCATCCACTACAGGAAGTGCTGAAACCCGCCTCTCTACAAATATAGAGAGGGCTTCATAAAGTGATGCAGTTTGCTGGATTGTGGCAATGTTGCTGAAAGTTCCTATCGCCAGCTCCTGGATCTGCTTGTGTACGAATGCAGGCCGGTCAACCTTTCTCCCCTGAAGACATCCAAACACCATATGCTACTTAAAGACCATGCGTGTCATAAGGTTACCGCAGACGACAAACATCCAGTCAAAGCTCGCTCACAAATATATGAAGGAACTTGAGGATTCTTTTGTGGGTCAATATGTGCAGGACATTTCCAGACTCTGGATCGATGACAGGCAGCCTGTGGATTTTGTATTTGAGTAAGGAATAGATGGCATCAAAGAGGCTACAGAAGGGGGAGAAGACATAACAGAGGGATTTATCGGTTTGCAGAAAAGGCACGTTGAATAGGCGCTGTGCGATATGTGCACCCACCTGGCCTCTGGAGAAATGCTAATGAGGAATTGATTGGTATACTTTAAGTAGACATCTAGACAGAAGAATAGGGAGAGCTCAAATGGAAATTCACCGATGTGTGCACAGAGATAATGCTATTTATCTGTGCTCGTTATTTACTTCGAAGTGAATCACCTCTCCATGTTTCAATCTTGTGGCTCTCCAGCCCGTACATTTGGACCTTTGAAGAGAGAATACAACATAAGAAGCCAAAGTTATATATCTAGAAGAGTTCAAATAGTCGGTGGGGGATTTTCTTTTCTTTCTTTCTCAAAGGACAAAAAAGTGTGTCAATAGTGTGTCCAAAGTTGCGAGAGGGCCAAAAGAAATAATAGAATAAAATAAAATAAATTACCTGAAATTACAAAAAATGAAAGCTATCGACATAAAGCATACAAAGTCATGCAAAAATTAACCACATTAGAGAGATATTAGCCATATAGAGAAGAAAATCTAAAATCTATTTAAGTTATTCAATCTAAAATGTAAAAATTCATGTAACACAAAACAAGTAGAAAAGCAAAACAACCACATTTGGGCAACAACACAACCAGTGGAAAAAAAAAAAAGACCAAAATCATACAATCATAATAGGACAAACAGATGAGAGAGAAAAGTAAAACTACAAAGATGGAAAATGATCAACGTCAGATATAAAGTAAAGCAATATAAAATGCCTAAAATGATTCAAAACGTGACGGTAAATCCATCCACCCATCGATTATTGCTAACTCGAGAAACACAAAATGACCAAAGGGGGTTAAAAAAAAAAGAAAAGAAAAAGCCCAAGAAAATAATACAACCAAGATCCAAATTGCACACGTCAAGACGAAGACGTTCACCAACAGGCCAACGTTTTCTACCTTTTTTTATTT
>JBAMYA010043286.1:0-12500 GCA_037176975.1 Arrhamphus sclerolepis
AGAAACAAATTCTAGAGAAGAATTGAATTATGTAGAGCCCTTCTCAGCCCACCCCCATGCATACACCCACACATACAAAAAACACCCACTGTCCCAGATACACACAATAAACACATCAAAAATGAAATAAAATAAAATAAAAATAAAATAAAATAAGGTTGAGTAAGGTTCAGACGTCAACGCATGCGACCATCCAGGCTCTACCATTTGAGTGAAGGTGTTGAATCATCTGCAACCACTGCAAAGTTCTGGATTTTTCTTTATCGTAGAGTCCTGGTGGTCAACCAGACCTTTTTTTGGTGGTTCATGAAATAAACAGTTTTGAATACTATATCAGATTAGCCCAATAAGATCAGATCCACATCTGGACAGATGTAGGGCCTGAAAACCAAAGGACCTCCTCATCCAGGAAGTGGGACCAACTGTTTCTTCTCAAACTACCCCTTCACACAGTTGCTTTGTGCTACAACCAATCAGAGCAACAAGGTCTCTTTTTCAGACCAACAACCCAAATAGAATTTGAGGATAACTGATGTGTCAAGAACTTAATCGTTATGTCTGAAAAATGTAACCAGTCATTCTGTCTAACGTTACATGGATACAGCTAACGTTAAACAGATATACATAAATACATTCAGATTACTTCCTGAGTAGCTTCCTTCGTCGGTAGAGCAAGTTTATGAGATGCCTCTAACCATTTGTAAGTGAGATGGATCTCATCCACCACAGTCTCTAATGCAGGGCCACACTGTACGATTTCAGCCGTCTAAGTCGAAAGATGGTCAGTGATGGTAAAAATGTCCATCATGGCGGTAGATCTCACAATGAGACAAAAATGAACGACCAAAGAAGACTGAGACAGATGTCAGCAGTGTCAGAGATGTGGAGGAATCGTCTCAGAGAGTGACGTCCTGTCGCTGCCTCTATGATCTCTGTCGGCTAACCAACCAATAGGAACGCTCCATGGCTTAGCAACAACAGCTCCAGAAACAATGGAGAAACATTATGCAATGGGACTTAAATTAAACTTCTATGACTTTAAAAGTTGTACAGTTTGAACCAGGCATAAGAGATTGTCCCAGAAGTCCAAGTTTTTAATTAACTGTTGATGCCAAACCTGATTCAAACCTCCACTGCTCACCATCCAGACTACAACATCTCAGATCTGTCGTCATCAAGTTAAACCCTCTTAGAGACTCTACAAGCATAGACTGATCTGATTGGCTCCCCGAGACTTTTGGGCATAATTATGGGCTCCAAAGGAGGGTAGATGGACCTGCTGAGGAAATTCTGATCTGCTAGTGGTAGATCTAGATTTGTAAAACTAGATCTGGTCTCAGTTCCTCATGGACTGTTGTTCAGAGGAGATTCTTTTGTTTTTCCATTTTAAACACAACCTGTTTTTGAGATGCAAATAACTGTGATTTGTGTTTAGTCTGGGTCCAGAAACATCCATGCTTAGTGATGATGATGATGATTAAAAATTGGGGTTGTGAATTTTCATGGTTGTTTTGTCTCAGAGACCGGTCCAGGTTTGCTCGACCTCTCATCCAGCAACAACTGGTAAATGTTAAAACTAAACTCCAGCCTTGAACAGACTTCAGAAACTGGATGGAGTTTCAGCTTGATGTGCTGGTGTTCCGCCCAGAGCGTGCATTTCCCAATTCATTTTTATTTTCCTCAGTTTTATCTGTTAGTTTGAGGCCAGTCGTTCATGACATTCGATCGTTAAGCTGGAAGCTCACAGATCTCAGGATGTGGGAATTTATGATAAATATTCCTCTATTATTATTATTAATGCCATTCAGATGTTGGTTTAAAATTCATTGTGCGTTCCCATCACCTAAACCTGATTTCTCACCTGAAAAACAAATCTCCTGAGCTACGCATCACCAGGAATTATCTTTCCTGTCATTGTTTTTTTTTAATTGCATGTTTAAGGGTTGTTTTTTATTTTAGGATGCTGGGGATTAATATTCACCCAAGGATGCTGACATGAGGCCTAAAGAGGCCAAGGATCCAACTATGGAGCTTCCGACTGGCAGATGAGCGATTCACCTTCTGAAACACAGCTGCCACGGATCAGGGATGAAGAGGATAAAAAAGGACTGCTCGGGGATCAGGGCTGTAAGCTTTGGGACTCCTCTCAATGAAAGAGTCATGTTAATGATTTTTGGCTGACTAACCTACCGTCAGAGGTATTCTTCACTTGATTGTGGAGGCTGCTTTTCTGGGCGTTGGGGTTCTTGCTCAACGTAGCAAATCAGCTCGGATATGAAGGAGGCTCCTGCCCACCAATAGGGAGGGAGAAGTTATTTAAAAAAGTTAAAAATGAACTTCTACCTCTTTAGAAACTCTGGTAAACGTCATGTTAAATATTCACTAAGGCTTTCGTGTGATTCATGTGGAAGAAAAGTAGTTTTTTTTCACACCCAGGTCGTACTGCTCCATTAATATCTCTGTTGTGGAATGAACGCATTTTTAGTCCTCATTCCTAACGAGTTAACTGAGCTGTTAAGAAAGACTTCTATTTCCAAAGCAAAATATGACAATAAATATTCACAGTACACCCAAAAACAGAAATACATGTATATCCAAAGAGTTTTGAAACACAGCTTTGGACTCTGGACTGTTACCTCAGTTTCTGAAAGCCCTGAATGTCAGTTGGCATTACCAAAATAATCTCTTTTTGCTAATGAATTTGTTTTTCTTCAAAATCCAGAGTTTCCATGCATTTCCTCATTATTTGTCAGTGTTGCCTTTAAACTCTATGACTTGGCTCAAACGATAAATGAAGCTATTCCGGGAGCAATCATTAACATGATTATGTCTCACTGTCTAACGTCAGAATGAGCGGCTACGTTTTTCAAAGATACTGGAGTGTTTCAGAACACCAGTTACTCTCAAATTCTGCTGCGAAAGTGTCAGCAGTTGTTGGGTTCCATTTTCATCATCTCCACATCTCTCCACAACACTCCCTTTGACTCTTGGATTGCGAGATACGTTAGCTTGTTCGTTGCTCTGATTGGTTGTAGCGCTAACCAACTGCATGCAGAGGCAGTTTGAGAAGCAACAGTTGGTCCTGTTTTGGATGTGTTTCTTTGTATGTCTCCTCCCTTATGTCTCCCTTATCTCAATGGGACTCCCTGGTTCAATGAAGTTAAAAAAATTCAGCTATTCCTGCGCCGTCTGGCCTCTGCAATCTCTGTGTTGGTTCATATCTTCACTTTCCCCATCGTGCTGTTTGGTTCCTATCATGCAGGCGATAATAGTGGATAGTCATTAGATAATGTAAGTGTCCTAAGCCTCCATGTTCCACCTCTACCTCCCATATCTCACTCTATATTCTGCACCCTCCTCATTTCTAGTGCATTCAGCAGCCATACTGTTATAATAGACTTTTCAAACTCTGTTTCATCCTGGGCCACATCATCACCATGGTTACAACAGTGATGTTGGTCCTGGAATCAGACGTAAAATAATAACAATAATAATAATAATGATAATATAATAAGAATAAGAATAAAAAGTACATTTTTGCCATCAAATCTCACATTTCAAAAAAATATGAGACTTATCAAAATTGAGGCTTTTGCACTACAATCAAAAATTCCTTTTGTATAATCAGGATTTTTGAAAGACTAACTTTTTCATGAATTTTGTAAAATCTCAAATTTCACAAAAATTGTGACATTTGTATTAAAATCAAGTTTTATTTTCTCGAAAAATTACAAATTAAAAAATGCTGACTTTTTTCAGAAAACAAAACAAAACAATTTTATTTGCTAAATTGTTAACTTTGAAAGATGAAGACGTCTTATCATACAGTCACAAATATCACAAAATTGTGATTTTTCAACTAAAAATGTTTTTTCTTTTTTTTGGGTGGAAAATATCAACATTTTTGTAACATTTTGACATAAAATTACAACAGTTGTAACATTGCAATTTCAACTTTCAAAAGTGAGGAAGTTTTAATTGTAAAATCTTTTTCAACTGTTTGTTTAATCATAGTTTTTTGACAGGAAATGGTCTTCTGGCTGATCTCCACCTCAGTTACTCAAATCTTTGATGCAGCTGCATTGCAATGTTCTAGTTTTAAGTATATGATTATCTGTTCACGCTCTTCCAGGCCAGATAAAATGAAGTGTCACTTGAGTTTGTCACATGTGCCATAATAGCAGTAATACAGCCTGTAACACTACATCTGGGAATCCGGAGACCCTGGATCCCAGTCCTTTTTCCTCTGTCACTAACATGGCTCAGTGACATTGCCTTCATTCTCATTGACCTGAAATACAATTTACTTTCATGTTTGCCCATTTTAAAAGCAATCTACTCCATACTTACCACTTGGACAAATCACAGATTGCCCTTTTATGAACTTGACCACAATTCAGCCTCAGATTCTCACATATTTGGGCGCTTAAGTACTCGTGAAAGACGTGCAGTTGTGTTATCTTAAACCATCTGAGTGCGAGTAATGGATAATCAATCCTACATGTCTTCAATGTTCAGTGGCAATGACTACTTTAATACAGACGGCTTACTGATGACAGAGTGACAAATTGAAGCTTTACCTGGGTCTGGAAGACGAGCACAAAGTCAATGCTTAACGCAACGACTGAAGGTTATGTGGAGCTGTGACAGTCTGAGGCTCAGTACAGGCGCATTAACTGTAAAGATTTTTACCATCCTATCATCTCACATTTCAGTGTTTATTGATCCAAGAATCTGGCACTTATTACCCTGAACGGCTATAGTAGGATCAAATTTATGAATGCCTAAAAACACGATGGAGCTCTGCTCCGTATGGATTTGGATGCTTTGAGTTCTTCAAATCCCCGTATCCAGAGGGCATAATTTAGAAAACATGAGACGGGTGCATCACTTTAATCAAATACTTGAACATTGCTTGTTTTATCAAAGATGCTGTACCTGCCAGTATTTAAACTATTACTTCATCAGATTTATCAAATCTAAAATATTCCAGAATCTTATATATTACGTCATTCATACGTGCTCTTACTTTCATTTATTGATAAGCTTTTTTTTGACACATGTTAAATTATTCTCAGACTCAGGTCGATAGATCTGTATTGCCTCTTGGTAATAAATCTTATCCTGCTGGAAAGCCTGCTTACTTCTCTTTTAAATGGATCCGTATGGATGAGCAGCAGAGCTGAGTATGTGGGTTGCACCCATGACAGATTTGCCAAATCTTCACTGCCAATGCCAAACAACTATTTCTTTTATATAGTTCACTCTGGTTTAATGACGTCTGAAGAAACAAGACATGTTGGAAATTTGAATGTATTCTGTACAAACCAGCAAGGGGCAAGCAAAGACAAGAATATATATGGACAGGGACAAAACGGGATGCAGGTGCAGACAATCAGGGGGATGAATAGAGGAAGTAAAACAGAACAGACTATCAAAATAAGACAAGTTAAGTTAACATACATGGAAAAAGACAAACACAAGACAATAACCCCAACACGAATCCCAAATCCTAAGACATGCGTCAGCTAATCAGTTTGCAGCTAGGCAGCAAGTGCTAGCTAATCTAGCGGCTCGTGCCCGTCTGATCCAATCAAAATTCAGTTGTGCCAGAGAGAGTGGCTGAATCTGGTATGATTGCATCTTCGTCTCAGCAGTGATCGAAGCAGCTCGAGATGAACGCTTTTAAATGTAGCCGACGTAGCGAATCAGAAGAGCCGACTCCCATCTCTGTCCCTTTCGTTAACTCACTGGCGACTTTCCCATAGAACATGGTTACTAGCACTTCTACCGGTCAACACTACAATTACCCTTCCTGGATATTTCATCCGTTGGACACCTCCTCAACAGCACGCCCGAGCTGATCCCAAAAGTGTTTGATGGGGTTTAAGTTAGGGCTGCTGGCAGGCCATTCCATGCTCTCCACCAGTGTTTCCAACTTCTCAGTAACAAAAGTAGCTTTTGGCTGTTAGAAAAGTCGCTAGATGACATTATCATCCAATTTGCAGTTGGTCAAATGTATGTAATTGTAACGGATGCCATCAGAGAGAGGTGATATGCTCTCGAATCAGAACCGCTGAACGGCTTCAACCAGCCTTTGAATTCATGGTATGATTTCATTTTCATTTCTGTATTTTCATGTACAGTTTAGACTGAGACTTGATGTGGACAAGGTGAGTAAGTGTGGCTCGGTGAGTCAAAGGCAGCGACCGTCTGTGAGTGCTTTTGGACAGATGGTGATGGCCACAGCAGCACCCAGCGCTCTTTGAGAAGAGCATCCATACGTGTTTTCTCATGGAAATCTGCAAAAGTACTAAATAACAGCAGAAAAACTTGGATTTGTGGCTTGTCACAACACTGCTCTCCACAACCAAATTCTGGAGGTAGTCTCTGATAAGCTTTGGGGCAAGCATTGCCAACTTGGAGGATAGAGTTTGGTTCCTTATTAATCCCTTTTTCAGTATTTTTTCATTTTAATTGAACTGAATGAATGGCTACTGTCCTATGATTTAATAAAGGTGATTTTAACGCCTTTTTGTTTTTTAAGGCAGAGATGAAATAAAAATAAACATATATATATAAATATTTGTCAAAACTCATGATTTTTGTAAAATTAACTTCTTCTGACAATATTGACAGCATGATATACATAATATAATGACACAGCTAGTCGAGAAAGTAAAGAATAATTGGCCCTTTAATGGCAGACAGACGGGGTGAGGATGCTCCCTCCAGCAGCTTAGACCTATAGTAGAATAACTAGGAGGTTTGACACCCCTGGTCTAATTAAAATGAAAGCCTCTCGTGAGTGTTTGTGAGTTTTTAACCAGCATCCTAATGAACTGTGGGACTTTCCAGCAGACAGTCTTCTGTATAAGCACATGCAGATGTATTGTATGTCTTGCATTCAGGCTACTTTCATCTGCCACTGGAATCAGCACGATGAGGCGGCAGCAGCAGATGGTGCTGGTTAATGCCTGCAACACTTCTGTTTGCTGTCCTTCCATTTATCCGCTCTGTTTGGTAAACAGTGACTCAAGCCTGGCTGCCCTGCGTGAGGCAAATCAGTTCCTATCTGGCGTGATGAAAAGTGACATCAATAGATTCGGCCTGAAAGGTTTCCTTTTCCTGTGATTACCAACCTCACAGGATGCAGCGAGAGTTTGGATTGTAATAAATATGCCTTCCATATGCAAACAAGCCGCAAAACAAACTCATCAATTTCACATCAGCTTTCATTTAGCTTAATGGGCAGCCATTAACAAAACCAATCACTTTCCCCCCAGTTCTCCCTCGCCGTGTTATTCAGAGAACGCACAATCATATTCACGCTCATCGACTTTGTTACCAGATGGTTAAAAAAAAACTGTTGCTCCGCAGTGGAAAAGCATTGGGGATTTATAGCACATGTCTGAGTCCAGTTGAAATACGTGTCGATGCATTTCAACAAGGATGCACCCAAGAGATGGCAGCGTTGGAAAACATCCATGAAAAGGAGACAGAGATGCTCAGAAAGACATCCTGTCCTACTTCTTCTCGTTGTAAAATATTGTTGGAGGTGGCTGTTGCATTGCAATCATCTTCACTCAACTCTCTGTTTCATCCCGGGACACATCATCACCATGGTAACCATTAAAGGGCCGGTTATTCTTCACTTTCTCAACCAGCTGTGTTTTCAGTTTTCTCACTCGTTCCTGGACTTGGCCTGCGATGGTGTTTCTTGATATGAAATAATATTATGAAAGAGCTTGAAATTCTTGGTCCTTTTGTTGCTCTTCTTGGTGTCTCAGGTTAGCTTAATAAGCTCCTTGTTTGGTATAAAAACTATCAAGCTAGGATACTCAGGTATCATCTATTTAGTTCCCATGTATCCCAGTTAGTCTTCATCATATATTCAGGTGAAAAGATTCCAGTTTGGTTGCAGGTAGAACATTTAAAATCACCAGGAAACTCAAATGTGTGATTATTTTGAAAGAGAAATTACTTTAACAACTCGTATGTAAATGAACTGGTAGGTTAAAGTCATTCGGGCTGCAACCTTTTTGGAGTGTATTGTACAAACAAAAAATGCTTTTGGAAAGTTTTGCCCAACTCATGGATGTGAGATTTTCACTCGAGTACCAACATCTAATCTCTCAGCCTGCTGTCATTTCTCGTCACGCCCATCAAACCCAGAAGCCACAATCATTGGACACAGTTGTGCTCGTAGATACTGTTAGCTTCACAGAGCAGAGAGGTTCCACTGTTGTCCATGCGTGAATTTGTTTTTCACTGAAAGCAGTTATTACTCATAATGAGCGCCCATCAGCTCTTGGAAGTCTTTTTGTCCCAAACATGTCTACATCAGTGTTGGGTCACGATTGTTTGGGACATTAATCCCACTTATCAGTTTATTGCAGAGGGATGAAAGTGACTGGGATGCCAACATTTGCATTCCTGCTGTGTTTTCATTCCACTGTGGTGCGTCCATGCGATTCTGTAGTCAATGATTTGTTTCATGAATACCATAAAAATTCATTCTTCTTCATCAGCTGGCCCAGACATATCTTCATTTTTGGAACTATTGCAAATCCTCGCTTATTCATTAATTCTTCATGTCGAGAAATGAACATTTTCTGAGCTAAATTGTCAGTGAAGATCTCATAAAAAATGGTACAATAAAAGCATAAAGCGTGCCCAACGAGTATTGCAGTCTCGGGTTTAAAGCACTTTTTCAGACGGTTATTTATTACAGCTGACGTGACAGCTGCTTTATCACTCCATTATTTTTGCAGCATCACATCCTCTGCCTGGAGTGTACCTGAGCCACATTGTTGAAGAGTTTGTTTATTTTTATTACCTCATAATTGTTTAGTAACAACACTCACAGGATTATGAGGTGCAACCAGCTAAGGTGATCGCTTCTCACTGACTTTTTCATATATAAAGCCTTTTACTGCACCAGCAGCAGCACAGTTGAGTTCCACGATGCAGCTGCTGCCCACGACGCTCAATGTACCAATCTGTGCACGGCCGGCGACACATTTGGATTCAGCGCACACAAGTCAGGGAGGTGGATAATACAAATAATAAGGAGTGCAAAGTTCCATTATGCTGCGCTACACTGTAAGATATATGTGTCATTCAGTGTCTGTCTTGAAAATAATAAATAATTCTAAAATAAGACAAGTCTGGCTCACCGTGATTTTATTTGGTGGCATAAAGTTATCGAAATACTTTGGTTTAGTTTTTGTTTTGTTTTTTTGGTTTTGCTCAGTTCAACCGTATCCCAGTGTGGCACAGCGAGCTCCAGGCATTTTATACGTAAAGCAGTCTGAAAACAGTAAATCAGACTCATCCTCGTTATCATCAGAATCCTGATCTGGGTTTGGCTCTGCCTCCGCATGCATCCCCAGCACTTATTTCACTGATATAAACAATGTTACAAGCATCCACCTTGCTAAAATGTTTGCTCCTGGACCTGAAGAATATATGAATTCCTTTCCATTCACACAAATCCTTGATGTACCAATAAAAGACTTTCATTTGCTCAGCAGGTCCGTCTAGCTAACCTCCGTTGATGCTCAGTGATTGTGCCCAAAAGTCTTGGGGAGCCAATCAGATCAGTCTATAGAGTAGTGGGTGTCAAACTCTATCGCCACATCATCACCATGGTTACCACTAAAGGGCTGGTTATTCTTTATCTTCTCAACTCAGATTTCACAAACATGACTTAAATCACAAAATTGAGGCTTTTGTACTCAAGTCTTTTTGCACATAAAAAAGTGCAAAAGTTTTAATGGTAAAGTTGCACATTCAAACTATTTTCATAATATATACGATTATATTATATACTATAATATTACTTTTAATCATACAATCACAAATGTTACAAAGGTCTGACTATTTCATGTAAAATCTGAATGTTTTTGTTGTAAAATATCAACTTTTTCAACATTTTGAAATAAAATTAATAATGTCAAAGCTGAGATGTAGTCTGGATGGTAAACAGGGTTTGTTTCATAAACTGCTGATGTCAAAGCTGATTTAAAGACTTGCTCTAACAATAAAGGAACCTATTTAAGAAGTAATCTGATTACGTAAATCTGTCTAATGCTGGCTGCAGCCAGTGACATTTTTTCAAAGATATTGGTTGAGTTTTTGAGCACATCAGTTATTCTCAAATTCTGCTTGCAAAACCAATTAAAAACAAATCAAAACAATTGTTGGATTCCATTTTGGTTATATTGGCAGCTCTCTGAATGCATCACCTTGTTCGTTGCTCTGATTGTTCGTAGCGCTAACCAAGTTCTTGCAGAGGCAGTCTGAGAAGCAACAGTTGGTCCCACCTCCTGGATGAGGAGGTCCTGTGGTTGGTTTTCAGACCCTACATCTGTCCAGATGTGGCTATTATCTATCAGGCTATTCAGTACCCACATCAATGCTTGGAACATCTAAGCTCATGCTTTTGGCCTCCATCCATCCCACATAGCACCTAAATCATATGGCTCCACCTGCATGGCAGAGCTGCAAGGCACTCTTGAAAGAGCCTCGCAAATAAGTCTGCATTTAAGAGGGCGCTTATAGACCTTAAGGAGTTGTTGCAGCTGGGGGAATGACAGGAAAATGGCTGCAAAGACGGCTGTCAGCTGAAACAATGGTGAAGGAATAGAAAAACTATTCCTAGAAGGTAATTCACCACAGAGTGTGACAAAAGACGTTGCTTGTTCCCTGTCATCTGTGTCGAGTGCAAACAAAATTGAAGACTGTGACAGGAAATATAGAATTTGCCCAAGAAAGCTGTAAAACCTTTGAGAACAGAACAGTTAGAAATCAGCTGAAGAAAATTAGACTATGATTCAGAAACCACCGAAACCATCATTAACACATCATCAGAAGAAAACAAAGTTTCCAGTAGGCTAAAATGAAGCATTGGTGACCTGTGGATGATTGTAACAAAGAGATGACTCTGCATTGGACAAAGATACGATGATGAGCTTCGGTGAGATGCAGGTCCAATCAAACACAAAAAGTCAGAATTCTGGATGTTAGGACATGAATGCTGTGATGACGAGGCAGAAGCAGTCCATGAGTCTTTTTTTTTCAAAATACAAAGTGCTCCCAAAGCAGGAAACGCAAAACAACAAAAAGAAAGAATCAAAAACATCAAAATAACTGATGAACCAACCAAATGCATTTTAAAAAAAAACAACACCACCAGGGTATAGTGCCTTTCTGGTCCAGGGACCAATCAAGGCGCTTTTACAACACAGGCAGCTTCCTCTAACTGACATACACACATTAACGAGATCGACCTATTTAATGAACCAAACTACTCCAATAATTGCCCTATTAGTTGTATAATTACCACCATAAATCAAATTACACTATAATTTATGTAAATTATGCCTAGACAGAATTAGCCTAAATGGCAAGTCTTTGGGGGTAAGAGGAAACCAGAGTAACCAGAGTAAACAAATGCAAGCACAGAGAGCAAGAAAACTCAGAACGCAGAAATGCCAGCTGAACCAAGATCCAACTGAACCTGAACCTGTAGTACAAGAACTACTGTGCTGCCATAATAGTAGGACCCAACACCACAATGGTAGGACCCAACATCACATGGTAGGACCCAGCATCACATGGTAGGACCGAACATCACCATGGTAGGACCCAACATCACCATGGTAGGACCCAACATCACCATGGTAGGACCCAACACCACAATGGTAGGACCCAACATTAACATGGTAGGACCGAACATCACCATGGTAGGATCCAGCATCACCATGGTCAGACCTGCAGAAGGAGAAGGGAGAGAGACTACAGAGGATAGACAATGTTAAGGCTATTTAAATTATCTTGGACAAGCTGAGACTGAGATCTAAGAGAGTGAAGAAACTCAGCCTAGGTCTATAGCAGCATAACTAGGAGATGGTCCAAGGGAGTACAGAGCTAAAGGCTTTATTAAAGAGAAAGGTCTTTAGCCTAACCTTAAATGTAGAGAAGGACTCTGTCTCACAGACTGAGGTTGGGAGTTGATTCATGTCCATAAATTCCAAAACAAACAAAAACTCACAAACAAACAGGAAGTAACAAGAGAAACTGAGAGGAACCAGGACAAAACAAGAAGAACCAGAAGAATCAGAACCAGGAAGAATCAGATGGACAAACTCAGAACAGATAAGCTGAGGGAGAAGGAAATGAGGAGACAAGGAACAAGATAAAAAGAAAGAAGGAAAGAAAAACAAAAAACAAACCCAAATCCCACAGTAAAGATTGATGAAGAGTTTTTTCATCAGGTAGAGAACCAGGGGAGATAGGCGACAGTAAAAATTGTGTCGAAAAAGCTAAATCTGGAAAAATCGGCAAACCAATATTCCAACCCCCTTTCTCCAGAAACTCACAGCTCTAAAGCACAAACTTGGACGGTTCTGGCTTTTATTGTCCCAAAAACATTATCTATCTATCTATCGATTAAGCTACAGGAAGTCATGCTGCATCTCAACACAACACCAAAC
>JBAMYA010043287.1:0-13549 GCA_037176975.1 Arrhamphus sclerolepis
TTATAGCAAAATTTGCCATTTCATGACTTCTCAAAAGGTTGAGATTTTCCAACACACACACACACAGAAAAAACAACAACTTAATTTAAGTTAAAAGTTACACTTTTTTGACATTTGTGATTAAACGATAAAAAGTCTAGGTTGTTGGGGGAAAAAATGTCTTTATCTTCCACAATTTGCGATTTTAAAACTAAATAATATTTTTTTTCTAAAAAAATAAAAATAAAAAATTCAGTTTCTTTTTTTAAAATTTCTGATTATAAGAGAAAAAGCCTCAGTTTTATGATAAAAGTTTCAAAATTTTATGAAATTAGAGCATTTTTGGAAAAAAGCTGAAATTACACAACATTTGCAATTTTATGACCGTTATAATTTAATTTGAAAATGTTGCAAAAAGTTATTTTCCAACAATTCCATTTGTCATTGTACAATAAAAAGTCTTGGTTGTTGGAGAAAAAAGGCTTAATTTGCAAATTTGCTACAAAACTATCTCTTCTTTTAAATTTTTCTAATTTTCAAAATTGTGATATTTACCAGAAATAAATTGTGATTTTAGTACAAAAGTCCAAATTTTCTGATAAAAGTGAATTTTGAGATATTTGAGATTTTATGGTAAAATTTTTTTTTATTAAAAAAAGATGTGATATTGCAAAATTTTCAAACAAGTTGGTTTTTTTATAGTAAAATGTCAGTTTTCTTTTTAAATTTGCAACTATACAAGAAAAAAATAGTGATTTTAGTACAAAAGCCTCAATTATATGATAAAAGTTATTTTTGTAAAATTTGAAACTTTATGACAAAATTTAAAATTTTATTTATTTATTTAAACAATCTGAGTCCAGGAACTAGCAGGAAACCTGACAACATAGCTGGGTGAGAAAGTACAGAATAACCAAGCACTTGGATGGTAACCATGGTGATGACATGGCTTAGATGAAATTGAGTTTGACACCCCTGTCTTACATGACGTTTTTGGTCAACTGATTAAACATATTTCCCAAAGGTTGGAATGAAAGAAACATGAATCACGTACACATTGAGACATTTCACACTTCACTGAGATTTCTGTGTCTTTAAAAGTGCTCGAGCTCTAACTGTCCACGATTCTGACAACAGAAACTTTCCATCACAAAACTGACAAATGGATCGATGACATTTTTTTCATTCTTGGAAATGTTTCACCCAGTCCAGATGCCTTTTGTGCACAGCTGTTTCCCTTCATGTATCAATTAGGTATCAATGAGCCAGGAATGAATGAAAATAAACATGACCTGAATAAAAGTTATATCACAGATGTTAAAGCTGCATCTCTTATGAAACCATGAATTATAGTTGAGAAGAAGTCAGCTTTGGCAGATTTAAACTATCACTTCAGGAATTATTATGCCCCTAGAAACTCATCCCTACATATAAAAAATAGACATAATGATGCATTTGTTTCAATGAAAATCATTCCAGGGCTTGACATGGATTAAATGTAGCTCTTTTTCTTTCCACTGTGTTAAACTGCTTATTTATGTCATAATTCATAAAACACATAAGAAATATATGGACATCCTAACAAGGTTAAAGAGATTTTTTTTCCTTTTATTTTTAAAGCAGGTGAAGTGGAAATCGGTACTCGTCAGCAGTCTGCTTTATTTTGGAGGGTCAAAAAGGATTTATGAAAGAAAGTTATTTCCTGGTCAGAGGGAGGCAAGAAAAAGGTTAATTAATAAATAAATCATAGTACAGCACTCACTTAACTTAGAAATCCAGACATACCACCAGCAAATTTATATTTTCTAAACATCAAACTCTTCTCTGCAACAGCCTTTCATCAACCTTTGTCGCTCTGAAAACATCACTTTGATTGTTGCTCTGACTGGTCGTAGTGCTAACTGCAGGCTTGTAATAGCAACCACTGGTGTAGCCTCCTGGATGAGGAGGCCCTGTGGCTCATTTTCAGACCCTACATCTGTCTAGAGGACCCCTTTTTGAACCTATTGCTGGACTGGTGCTAGAGCTAGTTCAGAGCTGGGTCTACTTCAGACCCTTTTAAGAACTGCTTTCCTTTACCACAGACACAGAGCCACTACAGAACCACATCACGACATCATCACGTCTCACCCAATGCTGAACCTCTTTCAGTGAACTTAGAATTTCTGTAGAAGACCAGGGTTCACACAAATGACAGTGTTTTCCTTCAAAAATAAACTCTTTCCTTGCCCACCTGGGCGGGTTTGTGCCTCCTTCAAGCTCGGGTCCTGAGCCTGAGGGTTCTACAGGATCTTAGCTGTTCCCAGAGCGGCACTCTTGTGGACAGATCTCAGATGTTGTTCCTGGTATCTGTTGGAGCCATCCTCTTAGCTTAGAGGTTACACCCCCCAGTGTCCCGATCACTACTGGCACCACTATTCCCTTCACACCCAACATCTTTTCTAGCTCTTCCTTGAGCTCTTGGTATTTCTCAGGCTTCTCATGTTCCTTCTTTCTGATGTCACTATAGCTTGGGATGTTCACATCTATCATAACTGCTATCCTCTGATGTTTATCCACCACCACTGGTGGTTAGCCATCACCAGTTTATCAGTCTGGATCTGGACGTCCCACAGGATCTTGACACATTCATTCTCAATCATCTTTGGTGTCTTCCCTCTAGCCCCTGGGGCCTCCAGTCCATATAGGTGCAGATGTTTCTATGTGTTATACCAGCTATCTGGTTATGGTGTTCCACCTATGCTCTGCCTGCCAGCATCTTACACCCTGCTGTGATGTGCTGCACTGTTTCAGGGATTTATTTTCCCAGCCTACATCTGGGGTCCTGTCTGGTGTGGTAGACCCCAGCCTCTGTTGATCTAGTGTTTGGGAACTGTCCTTCTGCAGCCATGATCAGAGCATCTGTGCTGTCTTTCAGTCCAGCTTTTCCAGTAAATGGTATGTTTGTCCGATGTAAGCCACTTCTTCAGTTTGGGGGTGGTATGTGCCATGTAGGGGCTTGTCTTTCCATGATAGCCCCTCTAGTTCCTCCTTCATGTTGGGCTTCAGTTGTCTGAGTCATTCACTTAGCAGGCCGTCAGTGGGGCCCATCTTCTTTATGTATTCCTGGAGGCCTGCTGTTTCCTCCTGGATAGTAGCTATGACAGTCACTAGTCCTCAGCCTCCATCCCTTCGCTTAGCGTGCTACATTAGGATACTGGACTTGGGGTGAAACCCTCCATGCATTGTTATGAGTTTCCTTGTTTTGACATCAGTGGCTTGCTGACTGCTCATGGTTGTCATCTGTCTATGGGATCCCCACAGTTGTCCTGAAAGTCTGCTACAGCAGGTTGTAGTTCAACCCCTTCAGACTTAATCATCTTCCCTATCTATATACCATCTTCCTGCACTTATCTAATCCAATACCATCCTGACGCTGTTTCTGTAGATCCTGGTAGGGTGAATCAGGGAGATGACATTGCATTCGTTCTTGGCGTGCAAGTTGATGTCATGCATGTAGAGTTTAATTTGAGAGTTTAATTATTTTATGTTTTATGTGCATGCATTTTAATGTTATTTGATACTTGCCTGTAAAGAACTTTGGCCAACACTGGTTGTTTTTAAATGTGCCACATAAATGATGTATCTTGACTTGAGCCCCAGCCCAGAATCAGCACCAGTTTCAAAAACAAGCCAATGCCAGTCTAATCTATCAGTTTAGCATTCACTCAAAATGCTAGGAGAATTTTGAAGTTTGAGCTGTCATTGATGGTTAAAGTAGGCTTTCCTGACCATCTTGTTCCCAGTGGTTGTTAACGTTGCTCATCCCTCATGAATCCCCTCTGATTATCCAAACTTTCATACCGACTGTTAGGTGTCTCAAGCACTTCACACAACAGCACTTCAAAACAAAAGAAAAAAAAATAAGAAAAAAAGAAAAAAGAAAGAAATTAATCACTATAACCCCCCTCTTTTTTACATGAGGAAGCTTTCATTAGACACTCTAGATGTCAGTTTAAATAGATTTAATTTTCTCTGATATTTTCCTCACAAAGAGGAGCAATGCAGTGGTGATTTTTTCCTTTGTCACATGTTTCTTTTGCCATATATTCCTAAATTTACAGTCCATAGTGTTATCAGTATCTTCCGTACAGAATGACTTTAGATTTAGTAGTGATGTGAAGATTTTAATCTAGATTGTTTGGCTGAAGCACAGTGACATAAGGAGGGTTTATGAAAAATGTCTTAACTATCAAAGCCTGAAGTTCATAACAATGGAAAAAAAGAAAAGAGTAATTTTATCCATGATAGACAAATTTTTTTCAGAGGCAGTTGTATAAGATGTAGTCCTATCTTCACATTCATCCACCGGAGCTCCTCTCTCTGGTGCCAAAATTAAAAAATTTTATTGGGATAATCATTTTGTCGCCATGGTGCTCCGTTATGAGCTGTCCGCAACGGCCTCAGTGTCTGAAAACAAAACATCTTCCAGCTCCGCATCTTCAAAGCCATGAAACGTGGATGCCTCGCTGTCTGATGCGCTGACAAACAACTCTTCACGAGCACTCAGCTTCCTCCCATCCTTCTTCTCTCCTCCTCTTCCAGCTACCATGAAAACATCAGCGTCAGAGGAACACAGACAAGGTCAGACTTTCTGGCAGCTGTTCTAACAAACTCATTTTCTAAAGATAAATACTCTGCTGTCTTACAGCAGATATTAAAAAAAAAAAAAAAAGCTTTGTTGAGATATCCAGCATATGTGAAATGAAATCTGTCTAAAAAAAACAATGCATGGAAACTGTGCAATGAAAGAGTGAAGGCGTGTTGTGTAGAGTTAGAAATCCTTACTGATGGACGAGGCATGCAGGATGGAAGCAAGCAGCAGATCCTGTTCAGTCGTTTTAAAACGGGGGAAATAGTTCCAGCTGTCAGCTCTCAATTCTTATAAACTTCAAGGCTCATTGACAACCCACTGTAAATACACTGAAGTGACTTGAAAACATTTCCCTAAAATGTGATGTCGCTAACAAAGTCCCCATTGATGGTAACTATGAAAAGCAAAACACAACTGTGAACTCTTCAAGCATAACTAAACTACATAAATGTATATTTGCCAATATGCCTACCAAAATACAACCCTCGAGCAATGAAGGCTTAATAACAATCCTCTGGTCCCTAACAGGTCTTTAAATTAATTAAAAAAAAAAAAAAAAACAATTTCAGGTGAACAACAACAAAGTGCACGCTCACTCCTCCATCAGATGAATCAAATCATTAACTGACCATCAGAAGGATGAAGCTCAAATCTGGAAGATTCAGCTGTTTGTTCACAGTCTGGGATGTATTATAAGGCTATTTCTAAATCATACTACCATGAAAAAGTTCATTCCAAAGTGGAAAATAATGTTTGTTAGTTATAAATCCTCTTAGTTCTTAACAAGTTCAACCCAAAGTCAAAACCTGCAATGCTCAGAGAAATTGCAAACAACTCAATATTTACTTTTCAGCCTCTACAGGCCGTTCAAGCAAGTTAAATGTTAATGTTCTTTAAAAATATGCACAAGTAGTGAAAAAGTGTATTCTTTGTAAAAATGCCAAAGATGTGATACAGCCACTGACTGTATAATAACTATGGACAAACTATCTGGTCACGTAACCCATACATTCATATAATTGGCCATTTTTCCAAACTGCACACAATGTTGTGAAAAAGGTGGGGCAAAGCTGTCCAGCTTTGTTGCTTAATATAAATATGTCTGATGTGGCACGAAAAAAATTCACCCCTTACAGTTGTCACGGATGTAATAATCTAACCAAAGATGATGTCAGTAGGCTTAATTCTGCTGCAAAGTTGGCACTTTTAACATGGGGCTCAATGGAGATTTGCTCTGTTTTGGAGCTTCTGTCTTGGATACAACTCATAACAACTGTCAAGCACGGCAGTGGAGGGTTTATGGTTGGGGCTTATATCGTAGCTGCAGCCCCTGGCCGCTTTACAGTCACTGGGAGAACCGTGAACTCCAGATAGGCTGAAAAAGAAAGATGCTCGGTCTAAGCCAGACCTGGACCCGTGCATAAACCTGCAAACCTCAATGAAATAAGTCATATTTTTCTCTTACAATTATGTGGAAACTAATCACTTCATATTAGAAAGTAATTACTTTAATTTTAAGACCTGATGAGGACCAGATTGCTTTTTAGTTGTCTGTTGATATGTAAAACCCTAGAATTAAAACTGAGTTTACGATCTTATATGTCCTCAAACAGTTTTTTTGTTTGTTTGTTTGTTTTTAAGGGAAAATCATGTCTATATACTGCAAGAAAGCAAAAACACATGAAAAGGATTTAAAAAAAAAAAAAAAAAGCAGAGAGCCAAAAATGAGATGATACAGAGAAATAAAGTAAAGCATGGCTCTAGTAGAGGACACAATTGTTTGGAATCGTCGGACATTTTGGGAAGTGTAATTAAATTCTTTCATGCAGAGTGATAAATGAGGATGTTGCTAAAACACACAAGCATTAAAGCAGTGGCTACAGCTGGTGGACAGTTAGTTTAGCTTGACTTTAATTTGAATTATGGTAGAGTGCCAGTCTCGACAGACTCTTTTCTTAAGAACAGCCAGCTCCTCTAAAGCTCACTTGTTTTTGTTGTTGTTGTTTTTTTAAACCTGTATACAAGCCTAACAGTGACAGCAACACATCAGCAAATCACTTTGAGAAATATCATTTAAAACAAGCAAAGATGTGCCAATCATTTGAACCCTACACATGATAAGGTTATAAAATTATCAGCAACAGAGGAATATTTACCACAGTACTGCATCTTTTAGGACATAAAGTCATGATGATAATCCTTTTTAAAAAAATAATAAAGTGAAAACGTTCAGATTTTGTTGATACATTGTGTGCATTTTTGTTATCCACCAATAATCATTTTGCAGCTAAAATATTTACAAAAGAAAATGCAAAGCTCACAAATCTAGGATATTGAATCATAATTTCAGGTCAAAGTTGGTATTTTGTCAAAAACCACTGCTTCTGTGTGATTGTCTTGAAATAAAAGTCTATCCTGCTTTGCAGCATACATTGAAATTCACAATTCACATTTTGACATAAAGTAATAATTTAATGTCTAAAAGCTTCAATTTTGCAAATATCAATATTTTAAAACAAATATAAAAAAAAACACAATAAAGAAAAGTTTGGTTTTCACATTCAAAACATGCAACTCCACTAAAGTCATGATTTACAAGAAAAAATTAATTTAAAAAAATGAGAGGAAAAAAAAAACTATGAAAAAGTTGTGATATTGCCAATCTGCAGTTTTATTTTAAAAAAACTATTTTAGGACATAAATGATAGAATGTCGATTTTGTGAAAGTCGATATTTTAAAACAATAAGTTTTAGCTTTAAGTTAAAAAGTCAGAATTTCACAAACTTTTATGGCAAAAAATTGAGTTAAAGTTATACAGTTTACAATTTTCTACTTCATGTCATAATCTCAGGTGAAAAAAAAGTCCCATTAAAAAAAAAAAAAGATTTGGGGCTTTTTATTATCAAAGATTCTTACAAAAAAAAGGAAAAAATGTAATTTTATGTCAAAAAGTTTAAATATGTTACAACAAAAACTTGCAATATTAAGTTTTTAAAAAATCATAATTTTGTCAAAAGTAAAGATTAGCTTAGTTTTTACAATCAAAACATGCAATTCTAAGAAAAATGTCATAATTTATAACAGAAGTTTATTTTATATATTATATATTTTAAATTAAAAAAATTTCAATTTTGTGAAAGTTGTGTTATTTCACAACAAAAACTTCAGTTAAAGGTACACACAATTTGCAATTTACTGACTAAAGCCATAATTTTATGTTAAAAAACAGTCAGTTTTTCAAAATTTCAAATTGTTTTTTTTTTTGACAGATATTTTTTAACCACCAAAAACTTGTGAAAAATATTTAGAAAACCATACAAATCTCACAATTTTACTAAATGAAATTGTAATTTTATGTCAAAAAGTGGTGATTTTGCAAAAGTCAACATTTTACTCCATACAAATTTTAATCTTGCAAAATCATCAATTTTACCTATAAACTTTTGCAGAAAAAGTTGCGATTAAGCCAGAAGTGTCACTGTCTTTACAGCTATCATTGTCAAGACAGTGATGTTTTCCTGCTGTGCCACCAAAAATCACTTGTATCAGCTTCTATAATAAAATGAATAATGAGGTGAAACAAAATTAATCAATCTGAGACCCACCAGAGCGCCCACAGTCAGAGCAGGACACCAGCTCCTCGGCCTGCCCTGTTTTCCTGTTGGAGTCCTGGTCTCCCAGGCAGAAGTCACAGTAGTCGTTGGGGATAACAGCACCGTCTGAGTCCTTCTGAGCTGTCAGCAGGAACAGGAATACGTGAGGAGAAGAGCGACGCTGGGAATACTGGGACCATTAGGTTTTGACAGACTGTTGTAAAAACAGCCTCTTCCTGGGTGAGTGTTTGAGCAATAACTTCCAGAAGCGTGCAGTCACTCTGTAAAGATACATGCAAGCCATTGTCTTACATTTGTGGTTGTCCATGCTCTGCGGCGAATGTGGGGCCGTTTCTGTTTCCTTCTCCTCGTCACCTTCTTCCTCGGCCAGGTGAGTGTGGGTGTAATGGTAGCTCAGCCCTGGTCGGTTCTTGTAGCGTTTTCCACAGACTACAAATAGAACATCACAGGCCTGTTAGAAAAATAAGCTTTAATACATCCATACTGATAGAATGACCAGGACAGCAGGAGTGTCAAACTCTATTTCATCAAGGGCCACATCCTCACCATGGTTACCATTAAAAGGCCGTTATACTTTACTTTCTCAAATAGCTTTGTTGTCAGATTCCTGAAAAAAAAGTTGAATCTGAAAAATCTTAGATTTCACAAGATTTGCAACTTTCTCATATTGAGACTTTTGTACTGAAATCACACATTTTTCTTCCATGAAGGCAAATTCTGCATATAAAAGGAAATCTGTTATAAAGAAAGAAGCTAATTTTGTTGTATAATGGCAAATTTCACAATATTACATCTTTTTTTTTATTAAAAAAATTTTAATTTATGGCATAAAATATCAAATTTCACAATAATTGTGACTTCTATCACAAAATAGGGACTTTTGTAATAAAATTATGATTTTTTTTTTATGCAGATTTTTTTGTAAAAAAAAAGTTGTAAAATTGCCAACTTTGCAAGATCAAGACCTTTTTGTTTGTTTTGTGTCACAAATAACTCCAAATCACTTTTTGTTGTTACTGAAACTTTTTGCAACATTTTGACATAAAATTACAGTTGTAAAATTACAAATTTTGTATTTCAGCTTATTGTCCTAAAATTATGAATTTGTTATAAAATCTCAGATTTCTGAAAATTTTATCTTAAAACTGATTAAAAAAGAATCACAGTCTTCACGTATAATTGAAAATTTAAAAAAACGAATTTATTATCTTTTCAAGTAAAAAAAAAAGCTAATTTTGTTGTACAATTAGAAATTTTGCAAGATCAAGACTTTTTCTTTAGACTTAAATTTATATTTTTTTTGTTGGAAAATAAAAACTTGAAATTACATGAAATTTGTAAATCTATAATTTTCACTTTTTGTCCTAAAATCACTCATTTTTGTTTTTCATAAAAAGGTTAATTTGACAAAAATTACAAGTTTTGACATAAATGATCAACTTTTTATTGTAAAATCTTTTACAAACATTTTATTAATCTTGATTTTTTGATATAAACCAGTTGCTGTACACCTCATTTATTCTACTTTATTTTATATTTTTTCATAAGTCAGTACCTTTGCACACTCTTCCAGGTAAAAGGTCCAGATAAAAAGAAAGCGGTGGGCCAGATTTGGCCCAATGGCCTTGAGTTTGGCACATGTGATTTAAAGTATCAGAATACAAATGACGTTAGAAACTTAACAGAAATATAGTGCTGATCTTTATTAATAAGAGCAGCAGATGAATCTGCAGTCTGTTCATGTCTTGCTCTACGTTCCTGATAGAAATCTTTACAGTGAACACATCATTGTTGTCATCTTCTCAGAAGTCTCACGTTTTCACAGCTCTAAATTTTTTTGTTGAGCGTGACCAAACAAAGTTTGTTTTTTTTAATTCCAATCAAGACTTAAATGAGAAATAAATGCACCCAGTGTAAACATGTCTGCAGTGGCCGTGTTTGAGGATGATTACGCCGGCTACAGGGCAACCTATGAAGCATGCACCGCTGCCAGTTCTCAAGCACACGTTTGCAACAAGCAGTTATGAGGGCACACAGCATAGCGTTAGTCCAGAGAGAAAGAAAAGCATTTAAAGAATTGCCTCAAATGCTTTACATTTAAAGTGATGCTTAAAAAAGCAATTCCACAGCAGACGGCGGTTAAGGAGAAAGGCTGATTAAAATGATAGTTCATGGAGACCCCTAGAGAGAAAAAGATGGAGACAAGTTCAGATACCTTCTTCAGCCTTTTTTGAATTATGCTTTTGTTTGTATCTATCTGGAACAGAGAAGACACAAAAGCAAACAATAACGGGGGAGAAAAAAGACAGAACGAGACATTAAATGAGGATGAGATTAATTTGTTTGAGGTTCAGTCAGCATCTCTATTCACAATCCCACATGGCAATCCACTCCTGAAGGTTTCCCTCCAAGAACGAAAGTGGCATGCTAGTCAGGTCTGGATTAACAGCAAACTCTTTCCTCATGCTCCAAGAAACTGCTCTCAGCGCCAGACAAACAGCGGACAGATTTATTTACTTTTACAGATTCACTCTAAGTTTAGTTCAACTTATCTGTGAAGTACAAACCATCAATGACAGCATGGAAGAACGTAGAATTTAGAAAGGTTTTTCTGTTTCCTTACTGTCACAGACGTAGGGTTTATCCTGGTCGTCGGCATTTACAGCTTCTGTCTTTTTGCGGGTCGATCCTTTGCTCTGGAAGGAACCACAACGGATACTGATCACGAATTTACTACGAAACTATCATGAATCATAACAATGTCCTAAGCTGAGCATCACAAATGCAGAAGTGACAGATCTCAAAGACTCACTTTGCCTCTGTTCCTGTTCTTCCTCTTTGGAGTATCAAGCTCAAAGTCCTCATCGTCGTGGAAACTGTCCCCGTTTTCCTCTGCCTCCAGTACTCTCTACGGAGCGCAAACACGGAGGTTAGGTCGGTAACAGCAGACATGAAGAAATGACAAAAAGGTGTGAACTTTTGGTGTAAAACTGAGGCTTTTGTAAAACTATCACAATTTTTTCTTGTATAGTTGCAAATTTTAAAAAAATGCAAATGTTTTTCATTAAAAAAAAATCTAATTTTAATAGAAAGTTGCAAGTTTTGTACTGAAATCACAAATATTTGTCTTAAGATCTCAAATTTCATAAAATCTCACCTGATGCTTTTGGAAAAAATATCACAAATTTTTCTTGTATAATTACTAATAAAAACAAAATTTTCCTGTAAAATTGCAAATATTCAAGATCAAAACTTTTATTTTTTCACCAACCAAAACTTTATTGTACAATCACAAATGTCATAAAATGATGACTTTTTAACTTACTTATTTATTTTATTTATTTATTTAACAAAATATCAACTTTTTGTAACATTTTTCCATGAAATTACCAATTGTAAAATTTTAAATTTTGTATAATTTAAACTTTTTGTTGTAAAATCTTTACAAAAAGAAGTAAATTTTACAAAAAATCCCATGTTTTAACAAAAAAAAGCACATTTTTTTTGTAAAATCTTTTCCAAACATTCACTAAATCCTGACTTTCTAGCATAAACCAGCTACTCTCCATCTCAGTTATTCAAAATTTTGATGTCAGCACTGACTCAAACAGAAATGTTCTTGTGATTATCTTGGCACGCTTTTTTTATGATCTGAGCTTATTATAATACAAAAAAACAAAAAAACAAAAACAACAACATCAACCTGTATTTCTAGCAACGTCTCATCTTCCTTGGTGAGGCCATTTTTCTTCTCCAGTACGTTGTCTCCCCGCAGCAGGGCCTCTAAGGCTGTGGCCTCCCCCTGTGGACCCTCACGCTTGGGGGCTAGCTCTGCCTCTGAGTGGGGGGGTCACAGAGAGAAAAGATAAACTTCATTTGATTTGTGGATCGACGTTTATTTATCCTGCAAGATAAACTGTCGGATTAGAGAAACAAAACGATTTAAGTGCAATTCGATATATTTCATTACATTTCACCCTGCAACGCTGGAACCTTTACATGAGGACTGGAGCACTGCACATAGTCAAGACTGTTTTCTTTCAGTCACACAGATTTAAATAAGAGCCTCAGTTTGGACATTATGCAAGTATTTGAGAGTCTGTCGGTGATAAATTGGAGTTTTGAAGCAATTCAAATGCAGACTGCGAGATTCAATATTACTAAAAACAAAGATCACAGAAACACAGCTGCTCTCGTGTTTTCTCCAGTTCTACTTTAGCTTTGCTCATTTCCGTTGAGATGCTGCTGCAGCATTTACTCTCCGTCCTCCCCTTTGAACTGTAACACCTGGATGATGGTCTGAGTGAAGACAGTTTATTGTAAGAAAGGAGTGTGTACACATTATTGAACTCAAAGCTGCTGCACCTCATGGGGCTCCCTTTTTTGTTTCCAGTGACTTTCTGCTACATGAGGTCCATTTTACAATCTGTGAAGTAACTTCTTTGGTTCTTATTACCGCTTTTGACAAGTATGAGACTGGTGATGTGAATCTGGTATGGTGCATTGTGACCGTTTACTCAATGGAAAAAAAACAACAACAAAAAAAAAACAAGCTAAAATACAAGAAATACATTCTTAAATCTGGGTGAAAATGACTAAATTATCTGCATTTTGTCATGCAGCAAGATCTTTTTACTGACAAGAAATCCTCTTTCCCGTTAAGATAGTCAGGGATTTTTTTTAGTCAGAAGAAAATTAACTCAAAAATTGAAGCAAATGTAACTTAATGTTAGCAGAGCACATCAATGTGGTTACTGGAAACAAGAATTTATGCAGTGAAAGAGAAAAATAAAAGCTGTGGGCAGTGATGCTTATATTAACAATAAATTACTAAAATTAAGATTTCCTGTATGATTAAGACATAAAGTGCAAACAAAGTACACATGGAAAGTATTTTTAAAAGAAGATAAAAAAGCTCATACTTCCAGATTTAAGATGCTAAGGTTTGCCGAGGACGAAACTATCAGCCTGTGTTGTTTGATATAAGATGTGACAAAATAAATAAAATAGAAAAATCAGAATGCCAAGGATCAATAAAAAAATAATAATAAAAATGAATTAACCTTGTAAGTAGCTTCTGTGTGTGTAGCACACAGACAAACATTGAATACATACACTACAAAAACTGTTTTCTTGATTCAAGAAAGTGTCTTATCTTGACAAATAATCTAGTCAAGCATTTTTTTACATAACAAAAAGTCTTATTTTATATATATATATCTATATATATATATATATATATATATATATGCTTTTTTTTTTTTTACTTAATATTTACTCCATTTCTTAACGCATTAGGAATATTAGGTTTCTCTGTAGAAA
>JBAMYA010043288.1:0-13548 GCA_037176975.1 Arrhamphus sclerolepis
CTTACATACATACATATATATGTGTATATATATATATATATATATATATATACATACACACACACACAAATATAAAAAAAATATCCGATGTATCAATAATTTAGTGATCAGTGTTTTTTCTCGGGTCCTCTCGCGTTCGTGACAGTTTGATACCAAAATTGATTGTCTTTTAAGCAAACCAGAACAGCGAGCCATCATGATCATCATGTTTTTTACTTTCTTCTTTTTCTCTTTGTTGTGGTAGCTACAGTCATGCTCCACATATTGATTTGGCTTTTTTTTTCCTTCCCCATATATCAAGGCTCAAGGTCGGCACTGTGAGTGACTGAAGAAGCAATGTGGGGTTCAGTGTATTTCCCTGAATGTGGACAACACAGAAATATTCAGTGTGTGTTGGTCCATTTTGTTGTCCTTTAAATGCCACTTTACAACAGATTCCACAACATGCTTAACTGGTGAGCACTCGTTCATGTGAAAAACCTGCCAATAATGGTCATAAGTCACATATAATTTAGTTTTGGTTTCAATCATCTCAGTTATGTCTATCTGTTACAGACATGCAACGGGTAAGCACTGCAGCTAGACTTCTAGAACTTCTGTGGTGAGCACATTCAGTTATTGGGAGTGAATTGAACTATATTCTAGTATCTGTTGACTAAAGGTGCAATTCATCACTTTGTGTCAAACGTAACACAGTTGGGCTCTTCTCCACCAGCCACAGGTTTGAATAATATTTTGATGATAGGATTGGGCAGATGGATCCAAATATCGATAGTATCCATAGCAACAGTGTTGGATCGATATAGTGTAATGAGATAGATATATTTGTTGCAGTTTCTCTTCTATATGTTCAGCACATTACCTATGAAATCTACATTTCCTCACAGAATCTGTGTGAACACAGCTTTTCTTCACTCCACTCAGGCTCACCTGGCTTAATTTTAATTATATTATCACTATATTCAGCCAGCTGATGAAGATTTAACATAAATTGGTTAATAAACTTCAGGTGATGCAATATATTAAACAATTCAATACATTGAATACAAACACTAGTTCTTAATTATTTGGAACAAATTGGATTTATTAATGATAAATACATAAATCTGCAATTATCTGTTTAAAACACATTGTGTTTGTTGGTATTTTGAAATCTCACTCTTAATTGTATAAGTCTGCATCACATTAAGTTAACTAGTTTATGTGATTAAAATGCATGGAAATTTTGTATGCAATTGAAATACATCTTAAAATTAGGCCTAAATATTTCTGTGAGTGCATCGGTATCGGTATCGGCAATACCGGCCCTGTATTGACTGATACCTAAATCTGCAGTGTGGCCCGCCCCTGTGTGCGTGTGCAGGGGTGTTGAGGATGGCAGAGAGGGATTTCACGGAAACCGATGGTGCATGGAGGAAGACACACTTGCAAAAAGGATTTTCATGCACAATAATAAATAAATGAAAGTCGCTGATTTGCACGTCCCCACCCCGCAACACTCACTGTCTAGCTGCAGGATGGAGTCGTAGATTTTACACTGCAGCTGTCCGGTGCTCTGGAAGGCGCAGGACATCCACAGTCCCTGGTACATGGCCACCGCCGTGATGATGTTGTCCCCGATGTAGGCGGACATCTTCCACTGCGGCAGGACCGTCCCGATGATCAGTCCGACGATGCCAATCAACGACAGGAAAAACCCCAGCAGCTGGATGCCGGAGTTGGCCATCCTTCCAAAAGAGCCACAAGAAAAAAAAAAAAAAGAAAAAAAAAAACTAAAACAAACCCCTCTCTCTGAAGAAACTTTTACAAAGTATCCCTTGTCACTTTGATAACGGTCTAATTAATGCAGCTGTTTGCTTATGAAGTGATGCAAAAGTCAGGCAGCTCCGCGTCACTTCAGAGTTGCGTTCAGGGGGTCTGCACAAGAGGATGGGAGTCCAAGAAGTGTGTGATGGTGTGAAGTGGGTGTGTAATTATCATGCCTGCTGATGCACGGAGTCACAGTTCTCTGTGCAAATGCTGGGAAATGCTCCCCCTGTTTCCAGAAAGGCAACAGGTTTGTCTTTCCACTGGACACTGTCCCTGCTGCCTGTTGGAGTAAGGCTGCAATGGAGTGAAACGATCCAAGTGTACGACATTTGGTGCAATATAATATTTCTTCCAGGACCTATCAGACTAAATGTGAGTGAAAAGGAACAGCTATGAAGTTAGTTTAAAAAAAAAAAAGTCTTCAAAAAAATAAATCAAAAGAAATTTGCACCAGTAAGCTATGTCAGAAGTGTGCAGCCTGTGTTCATATTTCAGCATAATTTTTCACTAAATTCATGTAATTCTTTCTTTTTCCTATGTATGGAACAAAACATATTCCAAGAAAACTGGTCTATCCTTTTCATATGCTTTTCATGGCCACAAAAAATATTTTCTGATTTTACTGTATTTTGTCTGGTGTGATATCATGTATGGTTCAAACATTCTCAAAATACAAAGACCAAAAAGCTGTTAACTCAGTTTTTGTCACATAGTGGTGAACGCTCTATCCTCATAATCTCTGTGATAAGAACCAAACATGGTGCTCTTACACATGCAGCGTGAGAATTAGCGCTGTCCCAACACAAAAGTGCTGTTGTTGTCTTACTGAAAAATGCTAGTTTGAGAGGATGGTGACCGTTGAGTGCATAAAGTGTCCAGGGTTGCACAGTCAGTTGTCTGACTGCCTTGAGTGCACCGTCCAGGTACCACACAAGGAGAAAACTGACGGTGTGAACACACTTTTGCACTCAAAGTTGTACGTGTACGGTAAGTGCACAAATGCAGGGTGTGGGATATATCTTTAGCTTTGTTTTTAGCAGATAACAGACTAGAGCTGGTACCAGGGAGCAGTTGGCCAGTAGTTCCAGTTTTATGGTCCATGTCGCATTCTCATCTCTTTATGATGTGTTCACTGAGCTGCTTGGTGTTTGGTGTTTTTATTTATTTTTCTTTAGGTGGAAATGATCATTATAGATTTAAAGCTGAGATTTCCACCTTTTCTTTTTGTACTGAAGGTATATATTGCATCATGCTTTTCACAACTAACCTCATAATGTTGATTATATCATATTTGGTACATGAATTAACCACCAACATCATGGAAAAAAAGTCTGACTTCTATGTGGGCTACAATAAACACGTAGTACTAATATTTTCCATTTATTATTTCATAAGTCAGGTGTTACAGAGTTAAAAATAATAAAATAAAATGGCTTTGAAGCATCTCTGCATTATCCCTAGCAACATGGTTAACAATATCAAGAACACCATCGTCTTAATGACAGCCCCTGTATTTCTTCCTATGCAAAAAACTCATGTAGACATTAATTAGAAAGCCAATGAAGAAGCAAAAGGTAAACCTGATATAGTAGAAATAGCAATAGTAACGTTTTAGGCAGCACTTTATGCAACACACTCAGCGATGAGGGCCCTTTCATGTAGTTCCCTGGTGTAAAGGTTAGCTCTCTCTAGATTTTCAATCCAGCAATGGTGGCCTTTTGAAGAAACGTGTCTATTGTGTCAGTTAAAACGTTAAACAACAGACTTTAGAGACTCCCTAAACAAACGTGAAGGAGACGACCTGGTCAGATACAATGAAAACTGAACTTTTGGTCACCAAGGAGCGCTGCACATAGTGAAGCACGGTAATGGGAGCATCATGTTGTTGGGATGTTGAATTGAATATAGGTAAATCTTTGGGGGAAAAAAAAAAATCTGTTTATTCAATCTTCCAGAGAGTTAAGACTGGATACCAGGCGAGCAAGATCCAAAACATACGAGCAGTGCAACACTTGAATGATTTAAGCCGAAACATTAAAATGTTTTGTGATCTCCTACTCAAAATCCACATTTCAGTTCGATTGAAAATTTGTGGTAAGATTGAAAGACTGTTATAGGGAAGCCATCCTTCATCTTGAAAGAACTAGAGCTCGAGTGTTTTGAGGAATGGAGGAAGAAAAAAGAAAGATTTGGCTGGTAGATGTGAACTCGTAGACAAGAAAATAGAGGAAATGCCACTGGGCTGGATACTTTCCACAGTTTTAGGAATAATACCAATATAATCTCACACTTGGGGTTAATTAATAAAACTACACGATATGTAAGATGCCAGTTGTGGTCGTCTACTGCGGTGACTGGGAAAGAAACAAGTGACAATGCTAAGCATTGTCCATTTAAGAGGTCACACTGTGGCTAACAATAGTCCAACAGCAAAGGGAGAGGAAGTAATAACCCATAAGCCTGAAGAACATTACCCCCACTGCCAGGTTAATGGGAAAGTGCTCACCTACCGACTGGATTACTCAAGGTGTAATGAGGCTTTGCCAGATTGCTCATACAGCTTCATTACCCACTTCCTTTCTTCCACTGCCCCCTCTGCCTTGCACTGACCCTTCAATCATTCACATTCTTGCCCTTTCCGTTCACTTTCAAACACCTCTTCTCTCACTATAACTCTTTCCCCTTCAACTGTACCCGGACTTGCGTAACAGGGCTAAAAACTGGCCAACAAATGCTCCATTGTTCCTGGGGAGGAATCTGCTCTCTTTGAAGGAGAAGAAGAAGATGATGATGATGATGATGAGGATGGGAAGGAGGGTGGTTAGAGGTTTAAAGTTGTTTGGATCAGTGGGAAAGGAATGAAGAATTTTGAAGGAAAACCTCCAAAGTTAAAGAAAGGTTAAAGCAAAATAGAAAGTGGGAGAGGAAGATGAGCAGGTAGAAGACCAGAGGTCACCGTCAGGCCTACCAGTGCCGTTGCTACTGGAAACCTGATTTATATGTTGTTCTCTTGGCTCCCTTTCCACACATGTCATGGACTGCAAAGAGCACAAAAAGAACACCCCTCCCTCCTGCTCGGAGTCCTCTTTACCCTTTTACTACTCCTTTTTTTCTCTTTTTTTTCAAAGCGTAAACACACATTTGTCTTGCTGGGTTAGCCGTTGCTCAACGCTCAATGGGAGGTGAAAAGGAAAACAGCTAAATCAGCCCAAAGAAGAGCGCTAACAACATTCTCTCAGGGGCTCTCCCTTCTTTTTCCAAGGCCTCCTGCGGGTCTGAAGTGAGCAAGTGCAGCGCAAATTCAATGACTGAAGTCCTTTAAGTGCCCTTGGAAGTCACTGAGGCATTAGCAATAAAACACACCGGGCCCACGGCTTTTCTCCGAAAGGCTCCGAGTGTGCAAATGAGGGGGATGGCGCCTGCCCTCTCCATGTCCTCTGTCCTCTCCACAGGACCGAGGGATTGTGTTTTCTGGTCCTGCATACTCATTCTTCCCAGCTTTTCCTCCAAAACAATCTTGAGAGCTTCAGCAGGAGCGACACGCAGGGCTGCAGCATATTTGAACAGCTGGAGCACAATCACAGACTCTGTGGCTTCATGTCGCACATCAACGAGCTACAGTCTAATTATGCGATGCGAGACAAACTAATCAGCCGTAGCAACAAGTCGGAGAAGATTTGATGATGAAGGAAAATGTGCTGAGATTCATCAAACCATCCTGGTTCTTGCTGTTTGGATCTCTTCTGGTTATGCAGTTTCTGTTTTGGATCTTTTGGGTAATTTTGCATCTCAGAGTGGGTTATTTATGTATACATATACATATATACATATATAATGTTGCTATATTTATCTTTGCAGTCTTTTTTCAGTGGTTGAGCTGACTGCTACTAGGGCTAACAAACAACGATCAGTAAAACTCAAGGCCTGTGGACCAAATCCCGCTTTTCTGGCCTACAAGAGCACACAAAGACTGACATCAAAAAGTGGAATAACTGAGGCGGAGAGCAGCTGGTTTATGTCAAAAAGTCCTGATTTTAAAAGTTGCAAATTTTTGTCAAAACTCGTGATTTTTGTAAAATTGCTTTTTTTTCTGACAAAATTTGCAATTTTATGGCTGCTGTAATTTCATGTCAAAATGTTTTTGTTTTTTTTTAAATTACAATTTTTAAGTTGAAAAGTCACAATTTTTGCACAGTTGTGATTGTACGATAAAGACTTTTCGAAGAAAAAGTTTTGATCTTGCAAAATTTGCAATTTTACAACAATTTTTTTTAGTGCAAAAGTCTCAACCTTATAAGGGTCACGATTTTGGCAAATTTTTAGAATTTACAACAAAAATTCACTTTTTCATGAAAAAAAAGGTAATATTGCAAAATTCACCATTTTAAAACAAAAATAATTGCAGTTGTTTTTTTTTAATGAGAAAAGTCAGTTTTTTTAAATTTGTGATTATACAAGAATAAAGTTATGATTTAAATACAAAAGTCTGAATTTTCTGATAAAGGTGTTAAACTTGTGACCAATTAAAACATTTCCTAAATAAAGGGAGTTTGTATTCAGCACAGCTCAGACTCCCTGCTGTTTAACGTATGCTGCCTGAATGATGAAATGCATGCTAATTAACTCTGAAACTCATAGACTGAGAGGCTTTGAAGCTCCTATAGAAGGAAAATATTGCTTGAATGAGAGAATAACTGATGACTCAGTCCACCAAAATCAGAAACGGTGGAATCCAGAGCAGCAGAGTAAAAGATTAAGTCAGCATGGTAGCGTTCTGTTCTTCGCTGTCGGGCTTACTCTCTTCACCTGACAGATGTCACACGCTGAACAAATCTGCATGTTAAAAATAGCAAATGACAGCAGAAAAACAAACAAAAGAAAAACAAAACAACAGTCTGTTCCGTTTGTGCTCAAGCGCTTCTTCGCTGGAGGGGTTATTGTTGCATTCACCATAGACAGACGCTAAATAATACAGAAAATAAACATACTTCATCTTCATCTTTACATGAGTTTATTTTTCTACACTGTGATTTGATTTGTGTTTGAGATTCTCTACAACTGATTTAAAAAAAAAACCTTGTTAAAATCTTTTTAATCTGCATCACTGCCCTCCTCTGGCCAAAAATCTGAACTGCAGTCACAGAATGACTCCACCGTCCTGTTACAGAGTGCTACAGAGATTCCTGCTTTTTTTTTTTGTAAAGCGCAGCACAGTCATACAGACTAGTATGTAGACACGGACATATATACATTTGTCAAATAAATACATTGTTTAGACAAAAATAATGTAAAAAAAAAAAATCACTGAGTTGACCTGCGGGCATGGTACTCGTGTAAAGCTGACCTTACAAAAGAATTCAGAGGCTGACCACAGCCATGTGGAATAGTTGATCATGGAAAAGTCACATCTGGTGACCATAGTGAAGTGACAACCACACAATATATCAAGCTCTGGCTGTGTATGTGTGCATACGTGTATGTGTGTGTGTGTGTGCGTGTGCAGGATATGGTCCTCTATGGGAAGGGATTGTCAGGTGTATAATTGAAGCTGGCATCCAGGAACATGGCCAGGGTTCCCAAGGTGGTGATGATGACAAATAACCACAAGAAGAGGCGGTCTACAACCAAGGCGATGAACTGCCAGTCTCCTGTCATCTGGAACACACATGCACACGCACGCACACACAAACTTCCCGTAAGCACTGAGTCAGCGTTGTACGAAATTCAGTGACACATGAACAACACTGGGGCATGTTAGGAACACTGTGTGCTCGGTGGATAACAAGCAGCCTGACACTCACTGTATCGTCCGTGTCCTGCTTCCTCAGCTGCTCGGCCATGTATGTCACAGCGGCAATGGCTGACTTCAGGTTGGGAGGGAGGATCAGACAGTAGCTGTCAGAGTTGGGGAGCCGCTGGAGCTGAACTGTGCTCTCACATCTGAAGAGACAGAACAGAGACAAGAGAGACGGAAGCAGAGAGCAAAACCTTTAACAGGAAAGAAGAAAGCAATGTTCTGTGCTGATGTAAAAAAAAATTCCATTATATTTTTTTTACAATCATCATTAATATAATTACGTAATGTCAACTCATAGTTTGCTCCATATGTTGCAGACTAAATGCAACATACTAAATGGTTTAAAAAGATTTAAGTGCTTCACGACTGGTGCTGAGTAGAGGACCCAAAGGCAATTTAACACTGAGACGAAGCAATTACGAGGGACATTGCGGCATGACTGCTGCTGCTGCCCGTCCCTGGTCTCTTGCTTACTGATTAAAAGTCTGAGACGGATACATACAAGTGCTTGTAAAATAATAGAGTATATGAGAGTAAAGAGACATGAGCACTAAGTGTCAGTTAAGCTGACCGGGAATTTATGGTTTCCATGGTGATCCAAAATCAAATGTTTCATCAAATAGGGGCAACCACAGTAAAGAACATGTAAACATGTACGCTTAAGTCCTGGGGTTCACATGCTCAACCCGCTGCATTGGGAACATTTCTTGCTTCTGTATTACTCGAGCAGTAGATGTAATACCGGAGGTCTCCACTTGGGGGTAGAATGCAGAGCCAGAGTCAAAAATACAAGGACGACTCAGAGGAAGTTATTCTCTTGCTTTTTTTCGCACTCGGAAAAAAAAGAACAGCAGCGTCACTGGAGATGGTACATTCAACCGTAAAGTCAACACTGTCCAGATAGGACTTTTACTGACCTGACGAGAAACACAGACAGTACTTTTTTCTACATAGTTTGTACATAGTACATAGTAGCAACATTTGCCAAAATTCTGCCTCCTTAGTTCAACACAGCCAACACCACACAAAGCAAGTAGTTGTATATTAAGGCCGTAACTGCAGAGGAGCTTTGTGACAGTTCACTTGTGGTCGACTGTTGCACTGACCGACACTAGCGCCTCTAGCGTTCAAGTGGATATTGCATCTAATGTACCCGTCACGTTTTTTTTGGGGGATGTGCTCGACTGACGTGCCCAACGAACGCAGGTTACCAGTGTGAGCCATGATGCATTTGCTAACTCATGGTAAACTGCAAGTACATCCCAGGCCTAAGACAGCGGTACTCACATTCATCTGGGGCTTTGCAGATCTGTGGCTTTCAAGTCTTCTCCGAACTAGAAGTTTCTTCCAGACAGAGACAACAAGATCAACACTCACAACCGTCAGTGCTGATCTTTTACTTCTTAAAGTGATGGAAACAGCCTGGAATTTCTTGTACAGTTCAGCACATGTACGTTATCCCTTGTTTTGTCCTTTACCCCACACTGAATCTGTGCCTTTCATCTCTGTGCAGAAAGATCTTTTGGCTACTTTACTATGTCACGTCAGATGTCAGCTATGTTAATGATACATTAATACACCGCGGTTGTTTGAAGGTGGAAAACGATGTAAATTACTGATCTATGTCACTTGTTTTGGCTTGTTGCTTTCTATATTGGAAATGGTCAGGTCTGCAAGAAGCCCCAAATGCAAGGCGTTACTGCCACCTAGCGTACAAAAATAGCATCATTTCATGGTACTCAGAGAGCCTCTATTCAGACTGAAAATCTACTTAAACATTTAAGACAATTGTTATTTACAGAGAGACTGTAGCTTAAAATGTAATGATGTCATCACCATAGTTGCCACAAGAGTTCCCTGCAAAGATTTGTGTTTCTCAAGTAAAAACTGTCAACATAATGTCAAATGAAATAAAGAGCAGATTTTGGGCTTCCTTGGAAAACTGGCTCTGACATCCTCAAACTAAATTATCACTAACTAAGTAACTAACTAGCTAAACTAAACTCACTGGACAAAAAAACAAAGCCAAGGAGCTGCTGAGATAGGTGTTTCTAAAAATATCCAAAAACATACATAGAGAAATGAAATAGGCACAGTAGGAACCCAAACACATGAAGGAAAACAAAGATGAGGATCTACCACTGAACAAGAGAATATGGATGTGATTTAAAAAGTCAAGCTCCATTTGAAAGAGCTGGTTAGAGAAATACAAATGCTTGGAGGCCATTGGGACTGTGACAGTGATTAACAATTAGATTTCTAAGGTTTGGTTTCTTGCTTCAGGTGCCATGTGCACTCCCACGAAAGAGGCAAAGCACTCGTCAATACACAAAATATAAACATCTATGTCATTCATAAGAACAACAGGTTGAAAATCTTCTAACATTTACCTATTTTGTCATAAAAATCCAAGTCTGTTACTCTGTACGACTGAACATAAGTTGAATCATGGCTACGATAGAAATAAATCAGTGCGTTTCAGGAAATCAAATGAACCATTTTTGACATATTTTTAAATTAAATATTGAGTCTAAATTAAATGCAAGCCATTTGTAGACTGTAAAGTAATTATTATCATGATGCTTTTGGTTAGATGCACACTCACAATCAAATTAAACTGGGGAATATCTCACTTCTCACGCCTGTCATGATAACAGACACACATCCTGTGGGAGCTTTGCCATTCACCGACGCACCACGAGCCGGGTTTTATGTTGACAATGTCAGGAGTCACAAACACACCATTGTTCACATCTGTTGAAACACATCATCAGTCACTTCATCTATCCAGAGCAAGACGCACGTATGTCCTCCAAGCACCGACAGATTCTTGCAGTTTCTTTGAGCACCAAGTGACAGCCGCACGCGCCTGACAAAGTCCGACACAACACCGGGTCAACATTTATACGACCCCTGAGCCCATCATTCTTCCTCTCACACAGCTGCTTCATAAAGCAAACAGACGGACAACACTGTCTCATTGACAACATTCTAGCTGTGTCCAGCCTCAACTTCACAGCTCAACCAATAAACTGAAACCTGAAGCTTGAATTTGACATATGTACACTTACGTATAATCCCAGTTTATTTATTATATGGTCATAAGACTGGTTGATTGTCATCAAATTCAGTGTTTGCGCCGGTTATTTTGATCATAAGCAAATATCTCTGTGGGAACTCAAGACAGAAGACATGTTCTGCCCTTCTTTCACAAGATGATGCAATTTTTTTTTGAGTTTTCAGTGAAACATCTTTGTCATGGTTAGTGAAAAAACCCACAGAGACACAGTATAAACGCTTCTTTTTCAACATAACTGCACATATTTGTTCAAAACAGCTGGTTTTTAGGAGGTGGAGCCAGACCCTTGGCTTAACTCCACCCCCTCTTCTGCAGGATGCGTGTGTTTTCAGATCTGTCCTACAGATTTGCACATCTATGGCAAGGCAAGTTTATTTGTAGAGCACAATTCATAGACAAGGTAATTCAAAGTGCTTTACAGCTACATAAAATCACATTCTATAAAACACAGAAATAATCATTAATTCATTAAATTAAACATGAAGAGTGTTGAATATAAAGCATAATTTAAAATTTAAAAACAAAGTAGAAGAGAAAGGAAAAGAAAAAAATAGATAAAAACAGCATTTTATACTATTTTGTTGTTGGTTCTAAAATTCAGGCTTAAATTAACTGCAGATTTAGAACTTTATTCAAATTCAGCTGAGAACAGGTGGGTCTTTAACCTGGATTTAAATAAACTGAGTGTTTCAGCTGATATGAGGCTTTCTGGGAGTTAGCAGACACTTATCTTCTACATGCAACATGACTGTGGCCTGTTTTCTTCTTGTACTTTGAACTCTGAAGGATCATTCAGGTGATAAAGTGAATACTGTGTTTGTTTGTGTTTAGAGCACAGCATGGCAGAGACGCTCAGTGTGGCCATGCGGGTGGCAGAGGAGGCCATAGACGAGGCCATTTCTAAGGCTGAGGTCGACACCTCCAGTCAGGTTGTTGATGTCTCCCATCTTCTATCCATTCTGATGTTCCTACCAATCCACTGTTGAAACTGTCATTCACTCAAGCAGGCCTGTATTAGAGATGCTGCGCTGTGTTGCTGCATGGTCAATAATCCATGCAGTTTGCTATCTTAAACGGTCTTTGTGAAGTCACTTTTTAATCTGACGTTTCTGCTTTTTTGTCTAAGCCAGAGTTTGGATCTGATTATGAGAAACCATCAGGATTATGCTGCAGCTGAAAGAGCAGTTTAATACAAAAGTACAAGAGAGCGCCAGGGCTGCAGTTAGAATGACTGAGTAGTTACATGTCAAATTACTGCTCCTAACAAAGTCAAAATTATAACACAAGGAAAATAATTCTACACTTATACTGTAAGTTCTTGCTACTGTGCTTGAACTTTTTTATTAACCTGAAGTCAAAGGCTTTTTTTTTTTTACAAAATACACTGTGGAAATATGTATATTTTAACACAATGAGCATGTATCTTTAAGAATGTCCCCAAATTGTGCCTCTAGTTCTGCTTTCTCAGTATGTGAGGAAAATATTTCTTCCTCAGGAATCTGTGGAAGTTTCCTAAAGCTTTTGAACTCACACAACGAATATGTGTTTTCAGAGTGTATATTTCCAAGCGTAATCAGCTTACAGTGTGTCTGTGTTGTGCTGAATGGCTTATTCGTGTGTGTTTCCCAGGAGAAACGGAATGAGGCGCTCTATCTGCGGGAGCACAGAGGAGAGCTCGTGGAGGAACTGGCCAAAACTATTGTGCAAAAAGTAAAACAGGATTACCAGCACATTTTTATTGGGGGCTGCAAAACAGAGCCATTGATTTACCTCTGCGTGTGTGGGATCAGAGCTGTGTGTGGTGCTAATCCTAACTCTGTGTGTGTGTGTGTGTAAGATCATCAACAGGAGAAAAACATTGGCTGAGATGAGGGCAGAATATGACCACGACTGGCCCCTGGAGCGTAACATTGACCTTCCTCCTCCTCATCACTCTGCTGGTGATCAAGCCTCCAGCTCACTGAAGCACCAATCAAACCTCTGGGTAAAAACGCTTCACAATCAACACCAGAAACTGCTGTGGGTTATCTAACAAATTTATGGTTTATTATTGACGATTAAACCAGTGATTCAGAACTGGTTTGAGTGAAAAAAAATTACAACCAGTACTAACTTAAAGAAGCGTAAGAGTCCAAAATATAGTTAGTAATGCATTTATTTTACTAACAATAATTTTTTTTTTTTTTAACCATTTGAACGAGTTCTGACTGAGGCTCAGAATTACAAATACTTAACTGCATTCCTTTTTACACATTGAAGCATCATCACATTTAATAATTCATATGTAATGATGTTGTATTTGCTCTTTTATAGGAGTTTATCTTCCAATCGTCTCATTAGTTTCATCTCTCTCCTCAGAGGTCACACTCGGCCTTCACTCTGCTGGACAATGACCCACCCACTCTCATCCAAGACTGTCCTCTGGCCTTAAAGAAGGAGGGTGTTGGGTTGGCGATCACTGCATGGAAGAGTGTAGATCGACTAGACAACTCAGGTAAGATCTTGTTGTTTTCGCCTCTTCAGCCCACCAGGGTCCTGTTTCAGAAAGCAGGTTCAATGAAGACTTTGGGTTTTAGGTGAAACCTGAAATGCATTTACAGAAAGAGAGATAGTTCAAACCTGCTAAAGAGGAGAGACTAACGCCTCTTTCACAAAGAGGTAACTTCAGAATCAGAATTACTTTATTAATCCCAGAGGGGAAATTCTTTTTGTTACAGAGAAGAGCAATAAGAAGAGCAATGAAGATGATCAATAAGTCAAGAAAAGATAATAAAATAAAGAATATCAAAATATCAATTTCCGTTTGTCTTAAGTTGTATGACAACAATTTAACCACTTTAAACACCTTTACATGGTAAAGGTC
>JBAMYA010043289.1:0-13545 GCA_037176975.1 Arrhamphus sclerolepis
TGAGAACCCACGCAAGCACAGGGAGAACATGCAAACTCCACACAGAAAGGCCCCTGTGGAGGCTGGAACCAGGAACCACCAAGCCACTGTGCTGCCAATAGCACACATATTTCTGTTAATTGAAAAAAAAATCAGTTTGATCTTCTAGCTTCTGCACAGTAAAACAGTATTACACAGAAAAATCCTCAGTGTCAATGTAACTAATGGACTATTTGGTTACAGTTTTACTTTAAGTTGCTCTAAAAGAACAAATGCCCAGTTAAATTAATCTGATATTTCATGTATCATTTTTGTTTTAATAAAAGGTACAAGGATCGATGCTGTTCTGCAGAGCTGTTGGCACACAGACGGGCTGCATTTAGATCTGCTGGCTACACAGATGGACCACGATGAAGGACAAGCAGGAACCTGGAGCCAACAACAACACAGATGGGCCAGCTGAGAAGATGCCATGACCTGGTTCCTTGTCATCGATTTTAGGTGAGATCATGCAAGAGGAAAGACCACAGCAGGCCACCACCACTCCAGCACTGTCCCAGCTGAGTCTGTACCTGTCAGAGCCAATCATCCCCCAAGATGCTGACCGACTGGCTCATTGTAACATTGTTTACATTTTATTTGGTCCATATACTTGGCTGCTACTCATTTATTTATCTTATTTGTTGGACATACAGCACATGTGGTCTGGGTCCCATATTTTCTGATGAGCCGGGAGCCATTTATGAATGTTTTGAGGGAGCATTACTGCCCTGTATTTACAGTATACTTGAAAAGTAATTTAATTACTGTAAGTTAAGTTGTTGTGCCCATTATTTGTGTCTCAAATTATTTTGGTTTCTCCTGATTGAACTTGGATTTTTTTTTGGTACACACTAAACTGTATACAGTAAATACTAGTAAAGAAGTTATTTAAATAGATCGGAGATTGATGAATCTACGATGAATCTTTGAAAACGTAATTCATGACAACTACAACAACTGAATTCCCAAAGACGTCCTCTTGATTATTTTATGATCGTCATCATTTATTTTGTGAAAGCCCAAAATCACAGCGTAAAGGACCAGAACTCAACAACTCGCAACTTTGTCATACAAACAGCTAATTTTTCTGATTCTGACAGATAATTACAGCTTTATGTATTAAAAAAAAAAGTGATTTATTTAAAAACTGGAACTTTGTTCTAAAAAAACATTTTATTGTTAAATTCAAAAATCTCTCTAAATCAGAGCATTTTTACTTAATAATTCAAGATTTTGAGGTAAAATGTTGACTTTTATGAATTTGCAACTTTTTTAACGTAAAAATTTGGACTTTGTCTCATGAAATTATTATTTTTTTGTAAATTGTTGAGGTAGAAATCAAGGTTTTTCTTGTTTTAACAAACTTTTCTAAATTGCAGCTTTATATCAAAACAGTGAAAATCTTCTATAAAGTATGAATATAATTGAAACCTCTAGTTACAAAGAATCTTTTCTGCAAACGAATCACAAATTTTTGTCATAAAATCCCATGTTTAGCTAATTTAAAAAAAAAGATAATCATTGTTTAATGTCAGAAAGTTGCAAATTTTGTATAAATCTAACTTTTATGTCACATAATCACGACAGCAAAATCGTTTCTGCTTTTAACTTCATACAACGTTCTGTCGTCAAATCTTGACTTCTGCAAAAGAAAATTCTGACTTTGTTATGACCAAAACAAAAATAAAAAACTTTTCACATGAAACGTTTATTTCTGCTGCAATAAAGTCGGACATTTAAACTCGGAGCCCCTGGTGGTCATTAGCTGTTCTGCAGTTTCCGTCACTTCCTGGATGGAATCATCCGCTCAGTTTTTCTTAAACTTCCGCTGTTGGTAGATGAGCTCTGAACGCGAATGTTAATGATTTATTTCCAGCGTTCAGAGCAGTTAGAGAGGATTTGTTTGGAAGGGTCAGTAAAGCGCTGGGCGTCGGCCACGTCTCCGCCTCCTGTTAAATGCCTCTCAGTTCACACCAGAGTGCACGTGTGTTTTTGGCGTGTGCGTGCGACGGAAAGCAGCGGGATTACGGCTTTAAACGTCAGGACTCTGAAAAGAAAGCTGTGGGCAACACCAAGTACCTCTTTGACAGCTGGTTTTTAGAGCATTAACACACTGCTGAGAGGGAAGGACATCAGCAATGGCCTTAGAGAAGAAGTTGTTCCTGCACACGTCTTAATGCTCAAAGATAAAATATTTTTTGATTAAAAGAGTTGTTTTATTTTATATCTCTGATTTTGTTCCATCTAAACCTTTTAAAAGCTGTGACTTTCTGACAAATGTTAACTTTTTCCGTAGAAGTTTGAATTTTTGTAGACTTGCTCATCTTTTGTTGTTTTGACAAAGATAGTTTTTTTGTTTGTTTGTTTTTTAGCAAAAATCACAACCTTTGTAGAACTGTCTCAACTTTTATAAAACTGGCTTTTTGATCTATATTTGCAACATTTTTTTTGTAAAATCACGACTTGTTTGTTTTTTGCCATAGATTTTTCTTCTCTCTCTCTTTTTTTTAATTTTTTTAGCTTTTTGTTGTAAAATCAAATTTTTTTGTTGTGAATAAATAAACATTTTGTTGCCCTAAAAACTTACAAGAAACCAAATGTTTAAGTTCGATTACAATTAAAAAGTGATTATCTGTTTTATTTCAGGTTTGGATGATGAGGTCAGAAAACTGAACCGTGGGGGGTGGGGGTGGGCGTGGCCTATTTAAAGTCAGAGCGACAGAAGTCATGAGATTTTGCTCACCTGAGGTCCAAAACTACGACTCACTACGATCAGCTGATCTTTATTATAAGAACCTCTGCACATGACAGACGTGACGCAATAATAACATTTCCCTCTAGCTGACAGACACAAATGTTTATTCTTCTGGTTTCCACGGAGATCCAGAGTTAAACTTCCATTCCACCACAAAACCAGCGTGTTCTCAGCAGCATCCTGTTTACGGAATAACAGAAAGTAGCTTTAATCACGTTACGAGCATGAGAATTCAATTTCCTCAAATTAGGGCTGATTCATCGACACGAGACGGACGAGCTGCAGAACCTGAAGAAACTGACTTCCACATCTCAGAGACGGACCAGCAGAGTCTCAGAGTCTCAACCAGTTGTGATCAGCAAGGGGAATAAAGGTGATCTGATCGGCCAGTTCCTGGAAATTAACACTTTCACTGGAATAAAAGACGAAACCAAAACCAGGAGATCGATAACCCCGATAGCAAGAATGTCTGACCCAAATGCAGGCCACATCTGGCACAAACATGGCCCACATTCGGACCCGTCTTTGGCCCACATCCACCAGATGGGGACCACCTCTTCTTTTTCTTTGGTCCTGGTGCTTCTAGACTTCACAACACTGATCCAGTCCCCTGTCAGAACCAACCAATGACATCTGGGCCACATCTGGTTCATACAGCACACGCCAGAACCCAAACCTGGTCCAATCAGACACAACAGAACCTGAACCAGAACCAAGCCATGAGAAACACCAGCACAGTAACTGGGCAGTAACTGGACCAGAACTGCCAGGAGCAGCCAAGATTGGGCCCAAATGTGTTATAGAATTTATTTCATATTACTTTTATTAAATATGATGCATTCTGTTCTTTTACTTTTTTTGTTTAACACTTTGTTTAAATGTTTTATAAACAGCTGACTTAAAAACAGCACCAGTTAATTATCATTTTAGTTTTACCGATTAACTGATTGATCATCCCAACATTAGCAACAGCTTTTAACATTTTTAAAATTTAAAATAAAAACTTATGGAATGAGTTTCTTTCACTAAAAAGAATAAAAGATCATCTCAAACCTGTCTGATTATGTTCTAAATATTCGAGTAATCCGTCTCGTCCTTCGTCTTAACTTCTTCCACATAAGCAGGAACTCACCTGTCTGAAAACACTCACCTGTCTGAAAGAGCGCTGCCGCCTTCCGCCACAAACGCGTAAAAACCGGTAGAAACAACAACCAAGTGTTCGGTTCACCGCCTACTCCTGCAGGTGTAGAAGAATAAAAGTCCTTCTTCTCAAAAACAGCGACTTTTCTTCCAACTCTTCCTCTTTCTGACTCCTCTTCTTCGGGCGCGAGTCTCTTGCCCGAAGCCCCGCCCACTCCTCGCGCAGCTTTCCGCGTCGTCCTCTTCCACACCAAATATGACGCGGTGGTTTCCAGACACGCCCCCCTCCCCTCCCGCCTGACTCACCTGCGGGCAGCCGGACGTGATGACGTGATGACTCATCTGAACTCGGTTTCATTCGGGTTTTCCCGTCAACTGGGGCTAAACTTCTGAGACCAAATATCCTCCACTCCCGAACTTCTAGATTCTAGAACTTTCTGAAAAGAAATAGTAATTAACAGGAACAAAGAACATATACGTTTCTTTACTGAAACTGCCAAATAAAATAATAAATCAAATATTTTAAGTAACAAAATGAATCATCAGGTTAAAATTTTTTTAAATATATTGAATTAAATTACATGAATCTCATCAATTTTTTTATAGTTATTTATTTTAATTTATTAATTCAGTCTGTATATTAATGGTTAATGCCTATAGTCTGGCAAAGCAGATCTTGTAGCAAATTTATTTATTTATTTAAATATGTGCTTACATGTAAATGTGAGTGCATGTGTCCCTCACCATCCCTCTCTGACAGTGTAAAACATAAATATTAATATGAATGGACTTGTGAACACATATGTACATTACTTAAAATAGACATATACATACATATATACAAATACACATATATTCATCTATATATTGATGTAAATATACTGTGAACATGCAACATGTATACATGCATACAATGAAGTCACTTAGTTAAGTATTCTTGATCAGTTTGGTGTAGTTGTGCTAATGAGTTAATCTCCAAATGTTAATTAACAGTAACAAGAAGAATGTTAAACAAATATAAATTTTAGAAACTCACATCAAGCTTGATCATGGATCTATGGTGTACCAGTTAGAGAAGTGGACTGGCAACTGGAGGGTCACTGATTTGATCCCTGGGTGCCCCTGAGCAAGGCACCTGAAACCTCTGCCTGATCCCCACCGCTCTGGTCCCACTGCTCTGGTCCCACCGCTCTGGTCCCACTGCTCTGGTCCCACTGCTCTGGTCCCACCGCTCTGGTCCCACCGCTCTGGTCCCACTTCTCTGGGCCTGCTGCTCTGGGCCTGCTGCACTTAAGGTTCCTCGTAGCCCAGATGGGTTCCCCACGGGGATCAATAGTAGTATATATAAATATAGATTTTTTTAAAAAATGACGTTATATCTACATACCTTTACACACACAGATGCACATGCACACATCTGTATACCCCCTTGTGCAAGCACATACGTCCACACACGTGCATATACATGCACATATACACACACCTGCATCAACACAATCATACACATGCACACACCTTTCCAGATAAAGACATACATACGGGGGGTACAGAAAGCCCCTTAAATTTTTTCACACTTTGTTAAATTGCAGCCATTTGCTAAAATCATTAAAGTTAACTTTTTCCCTCATTAATGAACACACAGCACCCCATATTGACAGAAAAACACAGAATTGTTGTAATTTTTGGAGATTTATTAAAAAAAGAAAATCTGAAATATCACATTGTCATAAGTATTCAGTCATAAGTATTCAGACCCTTTGCTCAAGGTTCCCACATGGTGTTTTCTAAAAAAAAACAACAAAAGAAGGAACACCTGTCGGACTCCAAGATAGTCAGACCAGAGAAACAAGATTCTCTGGTCTGATGAGACCAAGATTGAACTTTTTGGCCTTAATTCTAAGCAGTATGTGTGGAGAAAACCAGGCACTGCTCATCATCTGTCTAATACAGTCCCAGCAGTGAAGCATGGTGGTGGCAGCATCATGCTGTGGGGGTACTTTTCAGCTGCAGGGACAAGACGACTGGTTGCAGTCGAAGGAAAGATGAATACGGCCAAGTACAGGGATATCCTGGACGAAAACCTTCTCCAGAGGGCTCAGGATCTCAGACTGGGCCGAAGGTTCATCTTCCAACAAGACAATGATCCTGAGAGCACAATAACCCAAGAGAGCATCTCTGGAGAGACCTGAAAATGGCTGTCCACCAACATTCACCATCCAACCTGACGGAACCGAGGAGGATCTGCAAGGAGGAGTGGCAGAGGATCCCCAAATCCAGGCGTGAAAAACTTGTTGCATCATTCCCAAAAAGACTCGTGGCTGTATCGGCTCAAAAGGACGCTTCTACTAAATACTGAGGTCTGTGCTTATGATCATGTAATATTTCAATTTTTTTTTTGTTTTTTAAAAAAAATAAATCTGTAAAAATGTCCATTCTGTTTTTCTGTCAATTTGGGGCGCGGTGTGTACATTAATGAGGGGAAAAATGAATTTAAATGATTTTAGCAAATGGCTGCAATATAACAAAAAGTGAAAAAGTTAAGGTGGTCTGAATACTTTCCGTCCCCCTGTGTGTGTGTGTATGTGTGTGTGAGTGTGTGTGCGTGTGTGTGTGTGTGTATACATGTAATAATTTAAAAGAATCAATGATTATAAATAGTTTTTTTTTAAGTCAGTTACATAAATATGACAATAATAATATAATAAACAGAAATCCAAGAATATCCATCCCAAAATAAATAAAACAATTTAAAATATTGGTCTGTTTTCTTATTTGTTTGTTTTTTGTTTTCGTCATGACCATCATGAAACTTCAAATTCAACCGTGCTGTCAAAAAATGTTGACATAAAATAATAAAAAATAAATAAAATTATTTAATATATTTATAAAGGTACGTAATTATGAAATATAATTTAATATAATAAATACATCCCATATATTGCTAAGAAAATACATTTGTCATTTTAAAATTTGTGCAACTGGTTGAGAAAAAGCAACCAAGCTTCTGGGTTGGTCAAAGGGTTTCCCTTGTCTGCGCCACCAACACTGAATTTTAATTCACTGCAGACAAAACAGGAAGATGTTTCCCCCCTTTTGAAGAAGTAGGAGCTCAAACACACACACACATGTACACTGCACTCACACGCACTCTCTCTCCCTCTTACTCTCTCTTTTTATGTACTTTGCAGAGGCAAGGTTCAGCTTGTAGAAATAAAGTTTAAATATTGACTCTTTAGAAATATCAATGTAAAACTAATGTGCGTGCTTACATTTGTTGGAGGTCATGTAGGTATGACAAACATAAAGGAAAAGAGAACCATCATCCTAAAAATAAAATAAAAGGGAAACAATATATAAAAAAAAATCAAATAAAAAAGACGCATAGCTCAAGTTGTTCTTGCAAGCAATTCTGGGGCAAAATCTGTTTAATCTAGGCTGTTTTTGGTATTAACTTGACTAAAACTCCTGTATTATTCTGGACACAGATATCATAAAACCTTATAAGCACTGATATCTTCTGTTGCTTTGAGGAATCAACCGCACCAATAAACTCAGTGTAAGACTTTCATTTCTTCAGGCTTCAGTTCAACATATACAGTTTTTATTTTCCTTTCTATGTGGACGTTTTGGGCTTTTTTTTCCCCCAGTATAGACTGACATGATCTGGGCAGAAGCCCGTTTGCAAATCTCATAATCAGTTCTGCTTTCTTTAAGTGCAAAGGAAGAGCATGAAAAGGCGAAAATAAAGATAGCCTGAAGACTAAAATGTAGAGAAAAAAATAGTCGAATAGCTTAAAGCAATGACAACAGTGCAATGACACGCCCAACTTGCTGTCACCTCAGTCAGCTTAAGGACCGCCAAGTCGAAGATTTTCAAAGTAAGTTTGGAAAATATTTTGTTTCTTAATTGATTAAAAATATCTACTATTGTGCATTTCATTCTGGAATTTAGTTGTTGTTTTTTTCCACAATTTTCAATAAGGGAAAGTTTGTCTTGTTCAAGATTTCTATCCAAAAGTTTCTCCTTTATTTTTATGTGGCTTACCAAGAGAAGGTTTGGTGCAAAGCCGAGAATAAAACGGGAAAACATATCCCCAGTGCTTGTATTCCTCTTAATTTCGTTGTAGTGTTTTTAATATAACTTGTATTTACTTTTCTAACACAACTCCTCGGCAGCTTACCATCCGCGCTGGTCTCATAAAACGCAGGTTTACTGCTCATCACCGCCCGTTTTGGATCCTCGTTCAAACGGTCCAAGAACTTGCTGTGTTTGGGCGGTGATCCGGGCGGGTTCGTCGAGGCAGAGCCGTGCGTAAAGTCCGCTGCTGAGTCCCCGAACCTGCCCGTGGCCGCGGCGTACAGATCCCCGCGCAGGCTGAGGCGGTGAGGAAGAAGAGGAGGAGGAAGGTGCGAGGGTTTCTGCAGCTCATCGCAGGGGAGGAAGGAGCGGGGACCAGAGCCGTGCTCCAGTCCTGGAGAGTCTGCCAGCGCCGTCCTGTTGTTCTGCGCAGAGAAAGGCAAACAGTTCTCCGTGTCCATGTCACGGGTCCTGCAAGCAGTTCAGACAACGCAGACTGGACGCTGCAGCGTGGGTGCCTGAGTGCGAGATTTTTTTTTTTCCTCTTCCTCTTCTGTGTTCATGTCAAGTGGGTGGGATTTAACAGATCACAAATAAAGACCCGTGAAAAGGGGTCTATATGTGTAGGCTATGTGTTTGGGTGTGTGTGTGCGCGCGCGTGTGTGTCAGAGAGAGAGAGGGAGAGAGAGAGATAGAGAGAGAGAGAGAGAGAGAGAGAGAGAGAGAGATTGCGCGCGTGTGTGGCGTCTGTCTGTGCCTCTGATATAATCCGCCAAAAATTCAATCACGAACTGTTTCTGTCCTTCCACTTAACCATTTAATTCCTATTTCATATATCATTATGGGGCTAATGACCAGATCATGCAGGACAAACAGCTCAGGGACTCAGAATTTTCGTTGCTACTTGTAGTCTAACAAGGTTCATTTTATTATCTAACTTTACATGCAGGTAATATGAATTTGTTACTGGTTTATAGCCTTTTTCATTTTGCACTATCGGCCATGGGTCTTTGTACAGCTTCTTTTCTTCTTTCCTTTCTTTTCTTTTTTGAATGAGACTATACTCTCTTCGCTTTTGTGCACAAATAATAAATATGCCGATGCACTCAATAATTATTGTAGATTACCATTTTTTCATTTACATTATTTGAGGCTATCTTTTTTGTTTATTTGTTGTTTTTCTCAGTCGAATTCGTTGCATGACAAACGTACTGATGGATGTCTGGGGCGATTTACTGCCGCTCCTGAAAGTCAGATAGGCTATATAGGCCTATATGTTTGTAAGTATGTAGCCTATGTATGTATATACATATATATAGCCTATATATGTACACATACATATAGGAAGAAAGAGAGAGAGAGAGAGGAAAAAATATATTTGTCTGATTTTCATTTCTAAATTATAACATTTCTCATAAAATAGTATGGGAAATAAACTAATAAAACCTAAATAACCTAAATGTTAACCTAAATGTCTACATGTGCACCTGTCATAAAAAACAAAATAAAATAAACGCGGCCAAAGCCAAACTTACACGATAAATTACGAATTTGCGAAAATTAAGAAACGAACGGTGATGATCAAGAGCTGATCTAGCAGCATTAACTAAGTATTTTATGACCGTCTTTGTCTCACGGACCGAAGGCTTTTTCGAAATAAAAAGCCTTTGATACTCAACATCATTTTTGTTGAAAAAATTTTCGTACAAAATATATGAAAAATAAAGCTCCCGAGATTAAGTTTGTATTAGCCTACGTAAATGTGGAGATAAGGTGTTTGTTTGTTCCTTTAAAAAAAACCTACTGAGAATTTTAAGGCTACAGATGGTGCAGTTTAAATTACCTTATTTAACACCGATGGCTTTTCAGATTTAATGAGGTAAAACGTGGAACTTAATTTGAGTTCACTGAGTTGATTTTCCAATCAAATCACGGGGCATTTTATTTATTTTGTTTTATTTATCTATTTATTTATTTATTGGAGTGTTTGAACTTAAAAATAACATGAATATCTAAAACAAAAGAAAAAGAGCATAACTTTTCTGAGGCGCAAAACTAAAGTGTGTTATTCTTTTTTTTTCTCTTTTTTTACTTCGCAGCTCTGAACCTCACATACTCACAGTCAGCATTATAAAGGGGGAAAAAAAAGCTTTTGATACTGACATGTTATCTCAGATTTAGATAAACCTCATCCAAACACTGAGCACTTACCAGGTTCAGACGTGGTGCCTTCGGTTTTGGTAACATCTCAACATCTTTCTGGATACGCGAGGTCGCGCATGGCTCACTTGATGGACAAGTATATAAACACGAGGTCCATTTGGCCTGAGAGGCCTCATAAGCTTCAGTCGATTCCATGTTTGCCCACAGTGCATGCAACAGATCCAAGTGCCAGAGAGGAGGTTGTGCAAAGAGAAACACTTGTGTTAAGACTGCACGTGGATTAAGGCAGCAAGTTCTAATTCAACTGTCAGTTATGTTAAAGCCATTAAAAATGGCAAAATACATCACTATCTAGTGTGAGGGCATAAAATTAAAAATTAGCATTTCCAATCTTAATTTGAACACAAAAAAAACATGGCAACTTACAAAGAAATTAAGGTGTTTTGTTTTTTTAAAATCTAAAATGATTATGTGATCTCACATGCAAGTTAATGACATTTATGAGTGACATGACTGCAAATGGAAAAATATGTTAATGTTGGGCTTATAGGCTAAAAAGAAATAATAATTCTCACTGCCATGCTAATCACAACCACAGAACCTCATTTTTATAATCCCACACCCTGCTTTCCTTCAGCCTGTAGGTGTAGCTTTGCCTGACCAGCATTAAAAAAAAACAAAAAAAAAAAACCTCATATTTTTGTAAGAGTTTAAGATGTAGCTACATACCAAATATGTTTCTCAAATCTTGTGACAAGTATCTCCTCTGTAGCCTGAGGCGGCTGGGCACTTTTGAATTCAAAACCGTGCTGTATAAATTCATCCCAGAAATGTGGGCAAGAGAAGGAATGTATGATCTGTGAGGCGCCCCAGGTGACAGTGTTTATATGAGTATAACATCAAGCGTGCATAAGATGCAGAGGATTATGGGTATGTTATTGCAGAGGATTGGCTTTGTTGCTTGCTTAATTAGACTAAAAAATATATATGTAAGTTTATTCATGCACCGAGAGGCCCACGTTTCAAAATAAAATACAAGATTTAAATCTCAGCAACATCAAACAAAACAAAACACTTGTGCAATATGAAATAAACACTATGTGAAAATATGACAGTATCCAACATCACCCTGAGATGTATGCATTTTATCTTGGGCCATTCAAAGAGGCAGAAGTTTTAGTTAAATGCACGGAAATGGCAAAAAATGGTATAAACTTGCTGCCTTCCATGACCAGTTCCAATCTCTGCTCCCTGCGGCCCAACAACCTTGCCCCTGCAATCCTGTCCTGGGCATGACCCTGCAGAGGAAATCAGTTCAGCCTGTTCGGAGTCTCCCCCCAACTCACGCACCCACCATCAGCAGCAGCTCTGGGCACAGACAGTGTGAATAAAGGTGACCCTGCACTCTCACTGCAGACCATGCAGCCCTTGGGCTAAAGAGTCACTTCCACCCCTGCCTTCATTACTTCCTCTCCTCAACCTATGACACCTTACATCCTCTCTCTTGTACACACAGGTTGATAGCACACACTAACATATCACCTGATGAAAAAGTAAGACAGCACTTTTATTGTACAAAATGAGCCTCTTATACAATTTATTTAGCGGTGCAATAATAATGAATGATGCTTTTCATATGGGGTGGAGAGCAGATAAAGGTCTTACCTTTTGCAATGACTATAGAAACTTTGTAACAAGCAAGAAGATGCTGAGTATATTAAGATTGACTTGCCTCATGAATTCCAACATAGACCGCCAGCTAAACGCAGAACAGCTCTGCACTTCATGTAAGCTGTCTGTCTTTGTCAGACTCTTGCTGCCCGGGGCCTTTCCTCTTACTTACAGGGTGGCGATTCAACCTGAGGTTTGCATTAGAATAGGAGAAGGATAGCTAATTTAATTACTCAGCCATGAATGCACAGAGATGATCCCATATGCAGAGCCAGGGTTCCTCTCAGAGGCCTCTCTCACATCCTCCGGTCTATGTCCAGAAGCAGCAGAGCCAGCTGAAGCTGTGACTGACAGCTGCCGACCCCAGGGTCGGCTGGCTGGAAGAAGTGCATTCTGGGAAGCTGTTCCGAGTAGGGGAGTGGGGGACTGAAGTTTCGAAGAGAGATGGGAAGTGGGGTTGCTGTCCTCTGTGTGACCTCCTATGAGGCGTCACAAGCTTTTCTGGAGCCCAGTGAGTATTCGGATCCACAGCCACAACGAGTAAAGAGGTAAGGCAGTCAGAATTTAGTAATGAGTGGACGAAGACTGGTCCTGAAGATGTTACTGCATGGAAATAGTATTTTCATCAAAGGTTTGGGCTTTTATTTATGAAAATGTGGAAATGTTTCACTATAGCGGGTCCACTGTAAAATATGTGGCATGACAACACATGCTGTAGACTATATGTTTAAGCCTGTTCACTTACCATTTTAGAAATCAACTTAGATGAAGGACAAGTCAGCTGACACAAAAACAAGCCCCACACCAGCATCATTTACAGTGAATAAAAAGTGAAAACTGATTTGAACGTTCAACACAAGGACAATGTGAATATTTAATATAGGCCTATTGTCAAAGGCATTCAAAGTCTGGAAGTTACTGGGTTGTCATAGAAACAAGCTAAAAGGTCCATATCTGACAGGTGCGAGCTCCGATTTTTCCAGATTGATATATAAATCACTTAACATCTTTTGTATCGTTTTAAAGATGGACGAGAAGTCTCGCTCAGGAAAGTAGCTCAGAAACAGAAATACTGGCTCATGAAAACTTTATTTGTAGCTGGCTAAAAATGTCTGTTGTTTGTTTTTTTTTCCCACGAACTCCATAAAGTTCGTTCATTTGTTCATTTCTCCAGAAATATGTAGCCTAACTTACCAAATTCATAAGGAAGTAATAAGTAAATGTTAATGCAGCAGCATCACGCCAAAGTTATCGTGAAATAGGCCTAAATATATTTTAAAGCGGTGACGCATGCGTGATACGGTATAGACTGTGTTTTATTAGTACCAGTAAGAAAAAAAGAAAAGCTTAGCCTACAATGGTGGGGGGAAAAAATCACAGAGCCAAACCCTTCGTCTATTATTCTTAACAGGTCATCAACAGCCCTCGTAATGGTAAAATAAAACAAAACAAAATAAAACAAAGCTTTTACCACGAACCGCAATGAGAGAGGATGTTTTCATCATTCTGAGGTGGAGGACAGAAACACGTCACTACGGTGTCCGCTGACTGGAGGACTCTTCAGTAGCGCTTATTTTTTAATCATGCGTAAAGAGGATTAAAACATGAACTACTGTTTATCTATATATATATATATATATATATATATATATATAGGCTATATAAATTCTTCTTTTTTAAAGATAGACATACTTCTAAAACGAATTTACTAACTGAA
>JBAMYA010043290.1:0-13545 GCA_037176975.1 Arrhamphus sclerolepis
AAATACAAACTTTTGGAAAAAGCAAAAATTTATTGTGAACGTATAACATACAACTTATGACAGGAATTTGTCAATTTCAGTTAATGAAGAAAACCTTTTTTTTTTTTTTTTTTTTTTTTTACATAAAATTATGACTGTTCTAAAACGTTACATGTGTAATTAAAACGTTCACAAAATTGTGACTTTGACATAAAATTTCAATTTGGCAACATTTGTGACTTTTAATATTGTATATTAAAATTTCCTGTCCTAAAATCATTTATTTTTGTCTTAAGATTCTTCTTGTGAAAAGATATATTTTCACAAAGCATCCATTTTTGTGAAATTGAGTTTTGGCCATAAAATTAAGGCTTTGTTGCGAAATTGAGACGATGGATGGATTAAAAGTTTGTGTGGAAAATAAATTTTTGTCATAAAAATCAAGAATTTCAAGATTTTGACTTTTTGTTTTTGTAAAATCGCATCTTTCTAACATAAAACTGCAACGTGTGGAAGGGAAGGAGCTTGAGCAGCAGCTGGAGTCTAGTTGTGCCAGACAACAGCTTCTCATGTGTGTGTGTGCACAGATCCAGGCCGCAGGTTCGGTTCTTGTGGTGGGAGGCGGGTCAACCGGTGTGGAGATGGCGGCTGAGATCAGGACAGAGTACCCAGATAAGAAGGTGAGACAAATGGACCTTTGAGTTAAGCACCGGCTGTACACCTGACCTCTGACCTCCTGCCCAGGTGGTTCTGGTCCACTCCAGAACGGAGCTGGCCGACCCAGAGCTGCTGCTCAGCGTCAGACAGCAGGCCAAAGAGATCCTGCTGGAGAAGGGGGTGGAGCTGGTGCTGGGTACGTTGACTCATGTAGACAGGTGAGCGTCAGCTTGGCTCTGTGGGCATTTTTTTACGGGCCTGCTGCTGCTCTCGGTTTCAGGACAGAAGGTGTCCAACATGTCAGAGCTGAAGCTGAACGTGACCCAGAAGAACCAGCTTGTGACCACGGATAAAGGCCAGACACTGACTGTGGACCTGGTCATCAGCTGCACTGGGCTCCGGATCAACGCTGGCGCCTACGCCGCCTCCTTCTGTGAGCAAACGCCACACCGCAGGGAGTCAGTGGTTCTGATGATGTCACAGAGCCGCAAAAAAGTTCAACTCAAACCTGACAGCAGCATCATGTAGTCCTGCTGAAGACCACTAGAGGCCGCTAAAAAGCTTCAGATTATTATTATTATTATTATTATTATTATTATATTTTTTTTAAAGAGCAAATAAAACGAGAAAATGAAAAATAACATCCAAGTAGTTATTTAAAAGCAAAGTATGGCATAAGAAATGAGTAGGGTGAAACTAGTAGGAACCAGTACGCACATTTAAAAGAAACTGCAACTTTTTGTTTGGGAAAAAATCTGATTTTGATAAAATTGCAAATTTTTATTGAGACCTTTTTCTAAAAGGAAAAATAATCATGGTGGTTTTTTGTCATAGAATCACAAATTTCACAAACTTTCTAACTAAAATAACAACTTCTACAAAATTACAGCTCAACATAAAAGTGCAAATTCTGATTACAACGTATGATCACAGACTTCTGTTGTGGGAAAAAAAAAATCACAAAAAGCGGCAACTTTTTGTTCCAAAACTTTTTGTTAGACGTTTTTGTTTAAAAAAGCAGCGTTTAAAAAAAAAAAAAAAAAAAGTGACTTTTGACTTTATACGCAAGACTAAAACTGTTCATTTGTTACTAGCTATGTTATAGATGCTGTTTGATGCTAACACTAAAAACAGTAGTATTAAAAAAAAAACGACTGTAATTAATGGTTAGTGTCATAATCTGTAAAACCTTTTTAGAGTTAGTATATGCTTTTTAATCATGCACCAGATGTTTGTTTTTTTTTCTTTTCTTTCTCCATACACATATATATGTATGAGCGACAGTGGACGTGTCCTACCAACCCTCGTGTGTGTGTGTGTGTATATATATATATATGCACATGCACACATTTCAACAATTTGTGGTTGAAAAATACTTAATATAGAAATATGCATTCATACCCACACATAAAAGTACATATATATATATATATATATCCATAAATGCATGCACATGCACGCCTATATACAAATACACATACCTGTGTATACATGCACAGGTACAGCCAAAGAAAATATGGCTGTTGGTGTGTTTGTGATGTATGATGAATTAAGTTAGAGTCTACGTAGGTTATTAAAGGAGTGTCTTCCTTTTAATGAAGCCAGTTTGGTCTGAGTGGATAATAAGTGGAATTACTTTTCTTCTTTTTTTTTTCTTTTGAAGTGCTAATACTTCATTGATGATTTTCATGTCTGTATTAATTAGAGACAGTGGCGATAACTTGATGGAGATGTGGGATCTTTGGCAGGTTTTAATATTAAAGAGACTATAGCAGTGTTCATTTCTGTGGGAGCTTAGATTTTTGCTTCATGTCAGCTGTTGGTCTTCTATCTGTGCTCGAATGTTCCAGATGTGCTTGTAAATCTCTGCAGGGAAGGTGATTTATTATTAGGCCCATGGCCTAAAGCAAATGGCTTATCAAGTTCTTTTAATGATTAACATATGCAATTATAATTAGTTACTTAATTGAGTTAAATAAACTTTGAACTTTTGATGATGTCAGAGGTCACATGACAGAAACAGCTGCAGATGTTCCAGAACGTTCTCCATTTGTGCTCACAGCTGGCAGCATGGCTGAAAACGGCGCCCTGAAGGTCAACAACCACATGCAGGTCGTAGGCTTCTCCAATGTGTTTGCCGTGGGCGACTGTGCCGACGTCAGTGAGCCGAAAATGGCGTACCACGCCCAGCTGCACGCCGCTGTTGCCGTCACCAACATCCTGAATGGTCAGATTGGGAGGGAGCTGACGGAGTATAAGACAGGTACGCGAACACATGATCAGATATGGATGTGACACGTGCACGTTTCTACCTCATACGTGCACGTTTTTCTGGGGGGCAGTGCTCAGTCCGAGGAAAAAAATGATGTAATATATATGAAATGGGTGCAACTTTATATCCTAAATTCACGACGTGTTGTTAAATCACAAATTCTGCAAGATCACAACTTGATAAGTTTATAATTTTTCATCATAAAATATCGACTTTCACGAAATGACATTTTTGACATTAAATTACACTTAGTCATAAAACAAGAAAATCTCAACTTTTTGAGAACACAACTGTTGTGATAAAAGTTGCAGCTTTGTGATATGTATTTTAAAATTTATTTTTTTAAAGAAAGCATTTCACAATATCACAGGTTTGTTGGAAACAGAATTTTTGTTATAAATTTGAAAATTGAAATGGACTTTCTGACACAAAATTGTGACACTCGCTAAATTGTAAATTTCATATAAATGCAACTTTTAATTGACATATAAAAATCCTGAATGAAATCAAGATTTTTTTTTTTAAAATTTGATCTTTCAACCCCCTCAATTTTCACATCGAAACTTTGTTGCAAAAAGCATATTTTTGCCATAAAATCTCAAATTTCACAAAATCACAACTTTTTGACAAAAAATGACAACTTTCTGTCATTAAATTTTAATATTTCTGGGTGCGCGAATTTACAGCATAACTTTAAATAAAAGGATTACAGCTCGACTTTTGACCACTAGAGGGCAGATATGTGCTACTTCAATGCCAGTTCAAGTCGTAGTAAATCGTAACGCGCCCCCTCAGTCTGACGAGGAAGTGGTCAAAGGACTTTTGACACTGTCGACTGTCACAAAATTACAACTTTTTACGTAAAAGTTTACAAATAGATACTTTTTGACAAAAACTCCCAACTTTTATTAAAATTGTGACTCACAAAGTTGCAACATTTTTAACCTTTTTGTAAAGATTTCCTCTAAAAATCCTAAATTTTTGTAAAATTTTGATTTTTACAGAATTGCTTTTCTCGCAAAATTGTTGCACTGACTTAGTTTGCAACTTTTTGTTAAAATGTGGATTTTTCATAAATTGTTTTATAAAATCCAAATTCATTACTAAACATTATTAAATCACATTTCTGTTGTAAAATTGCAAACTTCGCAATATTACAGCTTTTTGCCATAAAAATAATTCTTTATTTCTGTTCTGTGTTTTTCTTTTGTCGACAAGTCTAACATGTCTGTCTGGTTGCTAGGTAATGTCACAATGCTGCTGGCAATGGGCCGTGACGATGGCGTGGGTCAGTTCAGTGGTTGGCGTCTGCCTCGGTTCCTGGTGGCTCTGGGGAAGAGTCGGGACCTGCTGCTGTGGAAGAGCTGGAGGGAGATGGAGCAGACGCAGCCGTGATAGACGTCCAGGAGCTTCACCGCAAATGCCTTCATCCAGCAGTTACTCAAAATAAAAGTCAGCTTTTGGGGCTGCTCTCTCTTTGACAAGACACTTCTGTTTCCTCCTCCAGAACCAGATCCAGCAGAAATCAAACTTTAATTTTAATTTTCTCTGTACTCAGTTCAGTTCTCAGGCATGTCAGTAGTTGTTAGTGTTTGGTGTTGCATACGTTCAGAAAATCTGTAGGGTCTAGCTTTTTAGTTCTTTTATTTTGAAATGAGGTGAGCAAGGCTGACGAGAGCTGATTTTTTTTTAAAAAGACTTTTACAAATAGAAACAACTATTTACTATCCAACATGACAAATGTTTCAAATATTTTCTGTTGCTTTACAGAAAAATGTGTAACTGCCAAGGAATTAAGTTTTCAAAGCTGTCGAGTGTGAAGTAATTGCTGCCTTTTGAAAGTAATTTTTTTTTTTTAACTCGTGCTGATTCTTACAAATTCACAAGAAAAGAATTTAGAAGAATTTTAAAGATTTACAAACTGACCTCAGAAATTGCTAGAAGAAAAATCATACAGATTTGTAAGTCAATTCTCCACATAGTGAAGACCTTAAATGTGTGTGTGTACGTGTATGTGTATATATATATATATATATATATATATATACACACACACAAACATATTGTAGTGCTGGCCAGAGATGGAGTCAAGACCGGTTTTTCCAAGACCAACACCGCACCCTCCAAGACCAGACCTTCTGAGGACAGTGTTGCATGAGTGTGTGTACTGCTGTGTGTATTTTCTGGGTATAGTATCTATTTTTTTTTTTTTTTTCTTCATTTAGCTGCTTAGTGTTGAAATTGGGTGGTGTGCATGTATTTTGATTAATTTTCTTGGCGGATGTGCTGAATTCCCCTGGTACCAGGTCAAACAAGTATTTGAACCCTTATTAGCCTACACTGCCTTGTCACATTTGACCGAAGGTTGATGTTGGTTAGTTAGTAAATTAGGCATTTACTTTTCCTCGTGTGCCGCCATAGATGTCTAGTAAAACTAGATGTCGTCCTGCTTACTTCACATATGCTTAATCCTGGAGGTGGACAAAATTTACAGATTTACCAGTGTTTTTTCTTTTCCTTTTCTTTGAATTCTTCATGCTTTTCAAACCGAGCATGTGTTCAGTGGTGAGATAGCACGTGTGTGCTCAGTGAAAGCAAGACTGCAGGTGAATATTCACTTTTTTTTTTTAATTTATTTTGATTGATGGTCCTTTGATTTAAAAAAAAATTTAAATCAAAGGACCATCTGCCGCAATAATCACAGAACCAAATGCCGTGGTGTTGTAAACATTGTCGCAGCAAGCAATAACAACATTGTATTTAGTCTTGGATAGCAGGATCCAGTGGTGCTCTGATCCCTGATGTTTTTAATTCACATTCAGTGTGATGTGTGTCTGCAGTTGACGATCAAAAGGACTTACGTTTTAGTTTAGTTTGGCTTTTTTCTTAGAAAACTACAAAGTCAAACTGACTTTGATTCAATTTGTCAAGGCCCAACAAAACAAGACCAAGACCAAGACTGAGGCATAACAATCCACGACTGGGAAAAAACCAAGACCGTTCTCGAGCCCTCCACCTGGTGCTGGCAACGATTAAAATTTTTAATCGTGATTAATTGCAGAAAACACTGACAGACTTGTGAAAAACTCACTCTACTTTTCAATTAGTTATTATCACACACTTCTATGTTAAAGTGATGCTGTAGCATTGAAAGTGCCATTACATTTGTTTTGCAAACACTAAACAAATAAGATGCTTTTTAACAGCAGTATTTCCTTTACACAGATCTCAACTTAAACATTGACAATGACAGAATGGTATTTGTTCTGTGATGTGATATATAGACTAGAAAAATTTGGTTTTGTCTGTAATCCCTGAGAAGATTCCTAAAAATCTCTTTCAGAAAGCTATGTTAGATGGGGGATTTTAAAAACATGGTTTTGCACCTATTTGCCATCCTTTTGGGTTTAACTGGCAACCTTATTACGAAGTACAAGCACTTGAATGCTGCCTTTGCCACTTTCCCGGCCTCGAAAAATGGACAGAGCAACTTTCTACAGTTATGGCCAACGCACAGAATTTAGAGTTTAGATCGGACCCAAAAAGTCCTGCCCAAGTCTCGGGCCATGCTTGGACTCAGGCCGAGAATTCAAACTCTATTTGCTCTGGTGTGGTCATTACACCAGAGCTTAATCCATCCATCATCTATACCAGCTAATTCCTGTGCAGGGTCACGGGGGTCTGCTGGAGCCTATCCCAGCTCACTTTGGGCGAAAGGCAGGGGGGGGAATGAGATACATTTTACATAATTTGTATCTGTTGTTCAAATTATTCAAATTCATTTTTAAAGTAGAAGTAGATGCCATTTTCTGCATTCATGTGCACATTAAAAGGTTGTTAGACATACTTTTACTTGAAAGTAAATCTTTGATTTAAGCGCTATATCAGAAGCAGATTCAGTAATCAGTCTTCATTCAACTAGCCCAAATATGCATCAGCCTGTTTTTAAACCCACTGCTACGACTGAGATACTGAAATAATTGACACAATTTATCAATAACAATGACTTTAGAGGTGTATTTTCCTTATATTTTATTTATTCTCTTCTGATATGGCTTTAGTTGTAACAAAACATGCCTGACCCTGCGAAGCAGGGGTGGCACTCAAATCATTAAAAACAAATAATTTGTGACATCAGCGTGCTTTAATACTTTAAAGATGCTCTACATGTTGACTTTAAATCAGTAATGTCTTTCATGAAGTTTATACACCTGCCTCTTACTCTCAATATCAACATCCTCTAAGAGATGGAGATAGATTAAGGTTCTTTTTCTACTGACATCTTAAATAAGTTTACTTGAAACCAGAGAAACAGCTGGGTGGACTAGTAGTGTAAACTCCCTGTAGCTGTTCATGTTATGATTTTGAACTATTATTAGAAAGTTCTGTGGTTTCTGACATGTGATTGGATGAGGAAGGCAGTGGGCGTGGGACTAGCATGTGATTGATGGGAGTCTGTTTTACTATATGTGCAGTTTTGTTACGACTGACAGTTCATAATAAACCGACTCCTTGTCCATTGTTTAATGGTTGTCTGTTTGTATTCAGATTCTCAGAGTAACAAACTTTCAGAGTGAAAAAAAAATAAAATAAAATAATTGTCGGCATTAATTGATCACGTTTTAATGCTAAGTGTATGTATGTATGTATGTATACATATATATATATATATATATGTGTGTGTGTATATATAATGTACATGAACTTGTTTAAGAGCTGTATCAGGATTTCATATTCACATCTGGACGTTCCAGTAAATGTTACTGGATTATTTTAGTGTTAATCGGAGATCAAACCTGCCTCATCCTGTTCCAGGTCACAGAGGACAGAATCTGTCCCAAAATGAGATTTTTGCAAAATTTGAAGAAAACAAAAAACTCGGCAACATAATGATTTGATGTGACAAAAAAAAATCCCTTTATGACAAAGTGGCAATGTTGTGAAATCCATGATTTTATAACAAAGATAAAGAATACAAATTTTCCAGAAATTTGAGTTTTTACAATAAAAAATTTCTAAATCAGCAGTTGATAAACTGTTGGTCTGTAAAACAAAAACTTTTCTACAAAATTCAGTTTATTATAAAGATGTAATTTTATGTCAGTTGCAATTTTGTGAAATTAATTTTACAGCAAAATGTTGTTTTGAAGTAAACATTGTGATCTTGCAAAAACCTCTATTTTGCCACAAAATGTTGCTTTTTTTTAATGAAAAGGTTATGATTTTTCCCAAAAAATCTGATGAGGATCTTTGTAGTACAAGTAGTCATACTGCAGCTATTATAATAAAATAAAATACAGTATAACATGTTGTTTGAGCACTTATGAGCTGACTGTCGTGTTTCTGGACTGGACCTCGTCAGCTGGTTCATGGTGTGTTTTTGTGTCTCTGAAGGTCTCCATCTGGACTGAGTCTTTTCATGTTTGAAATTCAGATTTTATTGTAAAAAACAAAACAACAACAAAAAAAAAAGTTATCAGAACAATCACCCAAAGACAGACGAACCCACCACCTTTACTGCTGATTGTGTGGACCGGTTCCAGAGTTTCTTGACCAGGTCTTCCTCACAACCAGGCTAGTGGGTCAGTGTCCCTGTTGGGTCTGGAGGTAGTGGAAGGTGGCACCCAGAGCCCAACTGGTCTCCACCTGGTTGATAGTTCTGGCGAGCTGTGGGGCACAGAAGACGGGGTCAGAACCACAGACAGATCACCAGATCTCTGATCTGGTCATCAATGACCCCGCTGATCAATAACCCAACTCACCTGGAGCTGCTTGTGCGGTGGGAAGCCAAGCCCCTGCAACAGTGCGGAGATGTAGACCAGGTCCAGACAGAGGAACGGGTTCTGGATGGGACCACTGGAAAGACCGCTGCACACTGCAGGACACACACATGCTCTGATTGGCTGATAGAAGACTGCTGATGACATCACAGACCTGAGGGGAAGTGTTGATGCGCTTCATGCCATCGGCCACCAGAGGGCACCAGCTCACCTCTCCTGGCTGCTTGGCTAAAGTCGGACACTCTGATGGTCCCTCCCTTCTTCTCATCTGGACCCAAGAACAGAAACAGAACCTGAAAAACATTTCTGTCTATATTTTTTAAAATCATATAACATGATTGCCTCTACATGTAACTATTGATTATTGGTGTTTACCCAAGCACAATATCTAATAAAAGCAATTAAAAAAAAGCCACAACCAGTGATCAGTGCGTCTAAGCAGCCCAAATTAATTAATTAATTAGTAAATCATTAGTATTGTGGAGGTGTGGACCACCAAACTCTTGTGCAGAAGCAGATGACTCTGAGATGCTGCCATCCAGTGGTTAGATTGCATTATGGCGCAGGAAATAAAATCAAGATGCATTGTGTGATGTGTCCGAGAACATCTCTAAAAGAAGACAGAATTGTGTTTCAAGTACAACATGATGTTTCACGAGTCTTACATGTTCGTCCACGTGAGTCATAAATGTTTCATTTGTAATTTAAACGTTTTCATGTGAGCTTGAGTCGTAAATAAATCACGAGTGGTAAAATCCCAAAATTTACAAAATTGTAACTTTGTACAAAATTCCCAAATTTTTGCCATGAAATTTCCACCTTGGGTGAATCATAAGCTTATTTGGTAAAAATCACAGGCTTTTCTTGTAAAATTGACACTTTTTAATGCAATACTGCAATATGTTTTGTAAAATATCTATTTTTGCAAAATTGTATTTTGACAAAAATTATATCAGACAATTATGAAATTCATATAAATGCAACATTCTGTCCTAGAACTCAGGATTTTCTGCTGTAAAATGGCTATTTTTTTTAAATATTGCAATTTTCTGTTGTAAAAAGTTAATTTTTGCTATAAAAATTTAAAGGTCAAAGGCGTTTCCTGCGTCTGCAGATGAGCGATGGGGTGTTTCCTACCAATGACGTTGAGGTCAACAGCGCGGTCATAGTAGAAGGAGAAGGCATAGAAGTCTCTGTCTGCCACCTCAGACGCCTTCGTCACCCTCCCATACAGAACCTTCTCTACCTTGGCAAGGCACGCCTCGTAAACAGGCACCTCTGGAACACAAACGAATACACACAGAAGGTTCCTACTTGCTCCAGATGCATGATGGGTCACCCAAGAATCAGCCAACCAGTCAGAACACTCTACCTGCCTTCTGTCCCTTCACTGCATAGATGATGTCACCATGTTCCCAGCTGCCGGAGTACTCTGGGGGGAGGCAGGGGCTGAGCAGCTCAGTGCTGCCACCTACTGGAATAGCAGATGAACCACAGTGAGACGGTTCTGTGGGCTCATTCATAAAACCTATACCCAAAATCCAAAAATGGCGTGCACAAAAAAAAGTCCTGATTTATAAAACCATGTGTACTCATACCTGCAAAAAGTTTATCTGTATAAATCACAGTCCACCTTTAAATTTGTGCAGGTGGATTCACTGCGTATTCTGCCCTCAACATACCCACATTCTACCATAAATGATCAATGTGAAGGAGCTCATGAATGTTTCCGCATATAAATCAGCTGCTGTCAGACATCACAGACATGCTTCTGTGTGCAGCCAGGCCACACAATGATAAATTAGTCAGAACCATGTTTGAGTCAGTGATCCTTTCACATTTTTATGGTTCATATAGACAAATCCATCTCCACTTAGAGCCCTTTTTGTAAAGTGACTGCAGTCAACTGTGCTGATTAAATTTGTGAAACTGAACATTGCTGTAAATTAACTTGAATATCGTTGTTCTCCCACACACTAAGGAAACTGGATGTGCTGACTAGTCATGTTAAAAATGCCTCAAATTTAACATTATTAATCGTATCAAAAACATACCCATCGGTTCATTACCTCTGGAAAGAGACAGTTTTTGCCAGAAACCAGAGAGCATCAACATACTCCCCAATGGAGCGGTTCTGGAAGGTCAGCCTGTTTAACACTGGACTCAGTTCAATACATAGATGAAAGAGCTCTGATCTATTAATCAGTCATCATCAGGGTTCAGAAAATCTTGGTGGTCCCTAAAAACTCTCTCCATCCTAATCCATTAATCCACCAGAAGTAACAGTGCATCCATTATCTAACCATTATGCAGCACTTTCAAACTGTAATTAGACTGATTGATACACATATTTTTGTACTTAATGCACCAATCAGTGCTCTCCACCACTATAGGATATAAATTGATTATGGAAGTATGATATTTGAACATGCTTCGCTGAGTGTTTATGGAACGGATCCATCCAGGAACACATCTGTGATACAGCAGAATTGTCAGTTTACGATAACGCAGAAGTCTGATATGAACTGAAGTTAAATGTCTGAGATGAATGTGGCTTCAATTCAACGCTTTGCCAGCTGTGTCTCCATTTTGCCCCATCTCCAAAATGTGCGTGCGTAAAGTACAAACTTGCACACATTTTTTTTTTTAAATAATGCACAAGTTTTCTTTTGTAGATGGAAAGTGACTTGCATAACTTTCAGACCCTGTTTTGTGTGTGCGCAACATTTATAAATGAGGCTATATTTAGATTTTGGGGAAGGTTTTAGGAGAATGTTGTTTCAAAAAGTAGGTCCATAGGACCATACTAAGTTCATCCTGGCATATTCGGTTGCATGAACACCAAACCAGATTGAGATTGAGACATGAGTGTTCCTTGCTTTCATTTGCGGATTGCAAATAGCATATCAGGTTTACTGGTTAAGAATTGGAAAGAACATGTGTTGCTTTTTTTTTACTCAAAGTCAGCAACTTCTCAAAGTTGGAGTAGAACACCTAATATGTCAAAAGGAGGAATAAAGCTGCTATTAATAAACCTGGAGAGTCAGGCAGGCCATAGTGGACATATAGAATGTGCAACGGTCTCCACAGTCTGTCGTAATAATTACATGTTAATCAAAATAAAGTTGGGTAGTTTTGAAATCTGTATATCACTTATTCTTTACATTTTCAATTGAAATCAAAAAATTACAATATGACCGGTTATCTGGTCATTTATTTCTGAATCAGATACCAAAACATGAAAAAGGCATTATTTTTCATACTTTCAGTTTTAGACTCATCAAAACTACTAAATGGAAAAAATGGCCACAAGACCAAATTATATTAATATTATGTGTGTGTGTATATATATATTTCAATTGGTTGTGTTTAGGTAACCCCAAACTGTTTGCCAGACTGAGAGAATGTAGTTAAGCCATGGCAGTGCTGGAACCACAAACTCATTTCATGAAGGATTTATTCAGCACATGAGGAAGTCTCCTGTTTCTGCAGTGATCTGAAATGAGATGCAGAAATAGAGAGGGTTTTGGTTGGATTCATATATGAAAATAGTTTTTATATTCAGATTTCCAGTTTATTTTGCACATTGCTGGTCATGAACCATCATCTGGTTCATGACTAGCTATCTGTTGTACTGAGGAATGGCTGTTGGAGCTGCTTTCATCCTTCCTGAGATAGTGAACATTCAGCCCCATTGGCAACAGATATCCAGTCATGAACTTCTGTACAGATTATGGTCCCGTCTGTCACAGAATTACACATTTATTAAAAATGTTTGCAAAATAAACTGTGCAGCCCCATGGAGTCTACGAGGACAGCTCAATGCTTGTTCTTCACTGGAGATGGCGGACTGCGTCTGTGGTGACTTTAAGCAGCAGCTGCAGGAACATTGGACCTCATTCATGAATAGTGTGTACTCACAAATCTCACAAATAGCAGACCAGGCTGGAATTTCACAACTCTCTCTGAGCTGGCTCATCCCTTGTGCATCAAAGTTAAGGCTGAAGATCTTCTTCCAAACCCAACAAGATCCAACGGGTCCAGGCTTAATTTCAATCACTTCCATGGGTTCTAGCTGCGCTCCAGCTTGTGCTGTAAATGAGTGGCAGGCGGTTTCCTTATTTGGAGAAATGGGGGCGTGGCAGGATGCTAATCACAACCTGCGAGCACACGCCTGTGTATTTAGAACAAGTCTGATTCACAAACATACGCACAGTGGTGAGAACAGAAGTGGTTGGTAAGCAGGTATGCTTCAGGTCTGGTCCAGCAATGTTGGCAAAATAAATCATGTAAATCTGAATGGGTGAATTCGGTGAATCATGCTGACGTAATCATGGTGATCGTACTCGTACCCACTTCCTGTTTTACTTTCATCTCTGTCGTTCAGCTGTGTTCTGCTCTACACTATTCTTTTTGGGTCTTCAGCCTTTCTGTCTCCACATCAAACTTGTTGTTGCTACACATTTGTTGTAGCTTTTCTAGACTACGCTTCACTTCTGTTAAAGCACTTTTACACCCCCTCTTTCTGTCTCCGGTTATACCGTTAGCCTAGCCTAGCACAAGCTCTATCAGCCATGGCTTCTCCTTCTGTCCCTCCAACCTTCTCTTCCTCGACGTATCTCATGTTTAGTTCCTCCTCTGCCTCCTTCAGCAGTAGTGGTATTAGTGTAAAGTGTAGTGTAGTTTTTTCCCTGGAGGAGAGGCTTAGTGAAGCGCGGCTCCGCACCATGGAAGCTAAAACAATAACGCCCGTAGCCCAGCAGGCCCCGCTAGTCGGTGTGGACCGCTCCGAGATAAGGGCCCCTGTTAGTCCCCCGGCAGCTCCCGTGCAGCCGGGAAGTCAGGGCGGCTGGGTGA